>BJKM01000751.1:20000-195000 GCA_015082035.1 Chaenogobius annularis
AATAATTAAGTAAATAAATGAGTAAAACAAATAAGTAAGTAAGTACATAAGTAAATACGTAAGTAAATAAAAATAAGTATACAATTAAGTAAGTAAATAAGTAAGTAAATAAATAAGTAAATAAATGAGTAAAACAAATAAGTAAGTAAATAAATAAGTAAATACATAAGTAAATAAAAATAAGTATACAATTAAGTAAGTAAATAAATAAGTAAGTAAATAAAGTAAGTAAATAAAAAAGTAAGTAAATAAATAAGTAAGTAAGTAAATAAATAAGTAGATAAATATGACGTAAATAATAAAATAAAGTAGGTAAGTAAATAAGTAGGTAAGTACATAAGTAATTAAATAATTAAGTAAATAAATGAGTAAAACAAATAAGTAAGTAAATACATAAGTAAATACATAAGTAAATAAGTCAATAATAAGTAAGTGAATAAAAAATAAGTATAAAATTAGGTAAGTATATAAATAAATAAGTAAACAAATAAATACAAATACATAAATAAGTAAATAAATAAATAGATCAAAAGTAAGTTAATAAATAAATAAATAGTGCACATTTAAGCATGGACACTGACGTGTGTGCATCAGCATTCTCAATAGAAATCAATACAAATCTTGTCTCCGAGATCGATCTCTCAGGCCTATCATCTCCACTCGTCCCCCCTTAAGTATTCACTACGTTTATCAATTTCATTTAACATCCCTTATGTTTTCCTGGAAAAGATATTAACCTTGAGTTAACGTTTACTTAACGTTATATTGCTGGTGTCTGCACTGCTCGGCAAAAAAACATACATAAAGAAACAGGCCAGCAGCATCTTAAATAACCCAGGTAAACTCAAAATCCAGATTAATATTCTGCATTCACGTCGTTTTCTTTAATCCAGATATTCCATTTGGCAGTGAAGTGGTTAGTTAAGTATTCACATGTCCTTCTTTAAAACTGTGTCAGACAAAGTTAACGTGTGAAGTGCTTTTTCATAATTCATGTCTGGAACCTCGGGACCGAAGTCTGTCGCCTTTTCAACACGTTTTAATATTTCACCGCGTCGTTAAACCTAACGGGCTCCGCGCGACGCTTCACTCACTTTAATAAAGGCCAGAGAAAGAGATAAATGTGGTCAATAATCAAGTAAGGAGCGGACACACTTCATTTAACCACGGTTTTATCCTGATTTAGTCCTGGGTTTAGTTCTGGTGTGGTGCGAATTGTCAGTGAATAGAAGAAGAAAAGAGACATTTATACAGTAATATTAAACAAAGAAAATGAAATAAATGATAAAATCCTTTAAAGGTTGTTAACAAAAGCATTCAAATTTCCAATAGTGAAGTGGAACATAGTGTGATTTTAACGGAGAAAGTGGAATTAACCTCAGAACATCACAAAATATATGAAAAATCGATGTAGTTTTGGCAAATGAAAACCACTCAGACACATTCATCTGGAGGTTTTTAAAAGACACTTGTACCGCAAATGATGCTTTTTGGGAAACTAAAACTCACTTTCGAGGCTGGAACATAGTATTTCCACCATACTTTTTTTGTAGAAAGGCAAACAGAGGAACATTTCTACTGTGGAAATTCATCACAGTTGCTTGTTTCTTTGGAGTTTTTGAGGATTTTGAACATCAAGATAGACTGGAACTAAACCGGGAATTAAAAACTGCAGGACAACACCAGGAACAGGACCTAAAACCAAGTCTACATCAGGACTAAACAACCCAAACCAGGACCAACATCACAGTCTTAAATAGATATAAGTGATACACAAGTAGTTCTGCTCTTCTTGGCGTCGTTTCTTCAACAGCGGAGGACTACATGTCACTCGCACACCAAAATAGGCGCAGGACCTGCTCAGACGCGGGTGACGGGGTTTAGTGAAGGTGTGAGGATGTAATGACGAAGTGAGGAAAGGTCTGGGGAAGGAAGGAAGCAGGGAAGGAAGGAAGGAAGTGATGAAGGATGAGTCAGAAGGAGCCACGTCTTGGTTACGGTTTAGTCACCGCGCTCATATTGAAGCTGCGAACAGGTTTCAGGCAGACGAGCGAAATGAACAGGTGCTGAAACGGTCTGGAGCGTTTTAAAGGTGCGCCGTGTCACTTTTCTGTGCCTGCGCGTCTCCATGGAGATGTTATTGCGTCGCCTTGAATGGATCCGCCGGCGTTAAACTTTACCGTTACTGCGCGTTTGTTTTCACTCACAGCTGTAAAAATGAACCCGGAAAAACATGGAAGTCTTAACTGCGAGCGACGCCGTCTCGTCACAGATGATGGGCTGGGGTGAACGAGGAAGAGAGAAGGAGAGAGGGAAGAGGGGCTATAATGAGGGCGAGAGGGGGATGTGAGGGAGAAAGAGAAGGGGGGCGAGGAATGTCAATTTGGTTAGGCAAGGAGAGAGGAGAAAGGAAAAAATTTGATGGAAGAGAGAGAGAACGGTAGAGAGGGAACGAGAGAACGAGGAAGATAGAGAGGGAACGAGAGAGGAAGAGGAAGGTAGAGAGGGAACGAGAGAGAGAGGAAGATAGAGAGGGAACGAGAGAGCGAGGAAGGTAGAGAGGGAACGAGAGAGGAAGAGGAAGGTAGAGAGGGAACGAGAGAGAGAGGAGGATAGAGAGGGAACGAGAGAGCGAGGAGGTAGAGAGGGAACGAGAGAGAGAGGATGATAGAGAGGAACGAGAGAGGAAGAGGAAGGTAGAGAGGGAACGAGAGAGAGAGGAAGATAGAGAGGGAACGAGAGAGCGAGGAAGGTAGAGAGGGAACGAGAGAGAGAGGAAGATAGAGAGGGAACGAGAGAGAAGAGGAAGGTAGAGAGGGAAAGAGAGAGGAAGATAGAGAGGGAACGAGAGAGGAAGAGGAAGGTAGAGAGGGAACGAGAGAGAGAGGATGATAGGAGGGAACGAGAGAGGAAGAGAAGGTAGAGAGGGAAAGAGAAGAGAGGAAGATAGAGAGGGAAAGAGAGAGAGAGAAAGTGAGAGGGAGGTAGATAGGGAAAGAGAGAGAGGGAAAGAAAGAGAGTGAGAGGAAGGTAGAGAGGGAAAGAGAGAGAGAGAAAGTGAGAGGAAGGTAGATAGGGAAAGAGAGAGAGAAAGTGGGAGAAAAATAGAGACGAGGTAGATATGAAAGAGAGTGTAGATGAGAGAGAGTGAAGAGAAAGAAAGGGGGACGTTAGAAGGGTCGGGCAAGGGGAGAAAGCGGGGGAAATAAAAGAGACGGGTGTGAGAGAGAGAAAGAGAGTGGGTAAGAGCTGGATGAAGGACGTGAGAAAGAGCAAAAACGAGAGACTAGAAAAGAAATGAGAAAAATGGGAGGGATAAGAGATATACAAAAAAACGTGAAGGGGGGAGGGAGGGAAAGGTGGAAGGAGAAACAGAGAGGAAGAGAGAGAGAGAAGGAGGTAGAGAGAGAGAGAAGGAGGTAAAGAGAGAGAGAGAGAGAGAGAGAAGCAAAAACGTGCTGAATCACACTCACTGCAGTAAAAAGAGAGAGGATTAATACGGCAGCGTCATTATGGCCGACTCGGGAAGAGGAAGTTGGTTCATTCTCTCTAAACACACACACTCGCGCCGCGCTTATTTATTATGCATTGGTGTTTCGGTCAAATATATCGCCACGCCGCACGAGAGGCCGAGAGGCCCGCCTTCAAATCGGCAGCAAACGTCTCTGTACCGTGAAATGTTCCGCAGTGTGGCATTTAACGTGTCGCTGTGGGTGTTTTGTGTCGCTGTGGGTGTTTTGTGTCGCTGTGGGTGTTTTGTGTCTCTGTGGGTGTTTTGTTTCTCAAGAATACCCTGAAAAAACTGTAATCCTAAAGTAAAAACATGCGTGGTTATCGTGAGCAGGGCCGCCTCTCCGCAGATCTGACCGGTAACTTGCGTTAGATTAAACATTATAGGTTGTTGTGATGTCCTCTGACGCAGCGTTATCAGTTTTTCCCCATAAAAAGATAGAAGATATTATGTTATACGTGAATCATATTGAAACTAATTTAATTTAATTTAATTTAATTTAATTTTATTTTATTTTATTTTATTTTATTTAATTTTATTTAATTTTATTTACTTTTTTTTTTTTAACCTTTTTAAAAATATATATTATTATTATTTATTATTATTATTATTATTATATTATTATTATTATTTATTATTATTATTATATTAATTCATTATTATTATTTTATTATTTTATTGTATTTTTATTTTTTTTTAATTATTATTATTAATTTTTTTTTTTTTTTTAAAGCATGCAAATGATCATTTTAGGCCTGTATCACAACTAGGGCTGTGCTGATTTGACGCAAATTAATCCCTCAATAAATGTTTGGAGTATCTTCATGACAACATTGCGACGATATTATGTTAAATTGATTATTAGTTAAGGGTTTAGTATCTAATGTGAAAGAAAAGAGCAGATATATTACTTTACAGCCTTAGTTTTTGTGTTTTTTATCAGCCCTATTTAAATGTCCCACATCTACCAATATTTACAACATGAATTACATTTCAATGACCTGTAATCACCTGTAATCACAATGTTATGCACGTTATTGTTGAGGTTATAATTACATACATATGGCCAGTAGGAGGCCTGAGAAATAAGATCTGTCTGAGCGCTGCGTTTGCTAATTGTTACTAAAAAAATGAGAAGAATGCTATTTCGATTCAAGTGTGATTGGCAGCTTCGGGCCTTTTTGACAAGAAGCGCGCAGACAGAGAGTCTTATTGGCATAATATTGGGCCTTTAAGATTCAAATTTGTTATCGTATTCAAGTTTCTCCATCTGTTTGAAGAGAAATAGTTTGTTTTCGTCATTAACTCGACATCAAACATCCGTCTCATCCATTTGACTACAACGCCATGTGAGTTTCCCGTCTTCAAATCACACTTTTTTTTTTCCCCTCCCCTTAACGCGCCCCAAATTGCCGTTCCCGTTGCCGTTTACCGCCGACCGTTCTCTTGCAGCGCACGCGAACACTCAAACGACTTCCTTTTGTAAAGAAAAGAGCCGTGAAGGAGAAGTAAACACATTATCTTAGACAGGAAAATGGAGTATCTTTGTGATGAATGGCAGCGAGCCGCGCGTTTGCAAAGAGGCGTTCGGTGTCAACCCAGATGTTTTCACAGTTTTAGGGGGGATAGATCTATAACTGACAGACTAACTTATTATTGAGCAATCATTCTCATGGACTAAAAAATTGTCAACATTGAAAAAAAAAAAAAAAAGTATATATATATATAATCTAAATTAAATAAAGATAAATGCAATAAATACAATAACATAAGAATACATTACTGTCCAGGATATTACCCCGCCTAAGGCCCAAAGCACTGGGATTAGGCCCCAGTCACTGGGATAGGCCCCACGTCACCCTAACGGACAAACAAGCGGTAGAAAATGAATGAATGAATGAATGAATGAATACATTAAAATAAAAAGATATTAAAAAATAAAAATTTAAATAAATGGATAACTAAAATTAATTAAATTATGAAAAAAAAAAAAAAAACATTAAAATGAATAATAAAAAAAAAACATTTAAATATTTTTTTTTTAAATAAATAACTGTAAATAAGGTCATGTGTTTCAGCTTCTCATATGCAACATTCAGGACTTTAGGTTTATATTGGTAATTACTATGGCAACTGTACACGTTTCTCATCATCCAGAATCTCATGGACATGTTACAAGTAAATAATTATTTAATAGACCTACTTCCTAATAATATGGAAATACTGAGGCAGGATCTTCTCCGTTCACCTAGACCTCTTGAGAAGGGCAATATTTGAAAAAATTTAGCCTATATCTTTTTTATTGTTAATCCCAATGATAAACAGACACCATTTTAGCCAAAAAGTAAATGAAAAAAGTGGCAGAAGTATTGGAGCAAAGTGTAAATTCAGCCTGGAAAGACCTAACTCCACCCCATCTACGCCCACTGCTCCTCTGCGTCCAATCAGCGCCCAGTCTGCCCCCATTTGAACCCCCGTGCGGTCGGCTCGCCCGCGTTCAGTCTGTGCAGCGATATAAATCTAACCTGTCATGCCCATAATGTTTTCTGAGCGCCAAATAACCCATGTAATAAAACCTTCGAAATGCTTCATCCCGAGTCTCTCCCGATAAGAGATAACGCCGAATGTTGTTGTTTTTGTTTGTTTCTTTGTGTTTTGATTGGCTCTCTTTGCAGACTTCTTTCGTTGTCATTTGTATCATATTCTAATTCTAATCTGATACTGCATGCCTCGATTATCGGTACCTCTTACCACTTGAGGGGAGTGCACTGAACCAGTCTAAACGAATCATAACATGTGTATTCTTATCAGTTTTTAGAAGAATACTTTGAAAATGTTTTAAGTTACAGAATAGTGAATACACGCACTAAAATGTCACAATATGTTATGCATTTATTTAACAGTGATCCTGGAAAAAATGCGCACGCAAGAGCGATAGGGGCGGACGATATGGACAAAAATGAATATAAATATTTTTTGGAGTATTCCGATAATGATAGTCAGACCATTGTATGTCAATCCAACAGTAACGTGTCTTTAAACGTATTAGTTTAGGTTTAATTATCAAACAAAAGTGAAATGTCTGTAAAATGAATCACAAAAGTGCAAGAATATAACTTTATTTGAAAGTGCACGACATCACTTTTTCAATTTTCATTTTCAATCAGCTCTTTTTGTTGCATTTTTTTCTTTTTAAATAAACAATATACTAGATTTTTATTTTAATTTTTCAAAACATGATATAATCCAAATTTTTATATTTTGAATACTACGCAGAGCTTTTTTGTTTTAATAATTTTTCTCATTCATGTTGTGCTCTTTAAATGATTATCGTGTATTTCGTCGATTTTTGAGACGCAACCGTTTACTGACTGATATGAATGAAAGTGTAATCCAGTGTTGATATAAGTAAATTTACCAACACAGATGAAATGACTAAGCATAACTCAAATTCAGCCCTCTCTTCGCTCAGTTCGCCGCTTTGTGCACTTCGTTTCAAACACTCTTGTCATTCAGTTTTTTTGTTTTTCGTTCGGCGCTGTTGACAAGAGCGACCCACGCGTCCCGATTGTCGCCGCTCGTTCGCTGTTTGTGCCGCGTTTTGCGACCGCGTTAGCTTAGTGCCACGCTCCCGCTAACAAACCCCCCGGCCAGACCTGCCACAGTCTGCTGCCTTTTTTTTGCCTCTCTCCAGTACGACATTCTGATTCATCTTCTCGCTGCGATGTCGACTCGGGACGTAACACCAGCGGCTTGTCGAGGCGAGAAAGTGGCGGGTTTCATTCCAGGGCACGTCCTCGCTGCTAACTTTATTAATCCAACTAACGGGCAATTAAAAAAAAAAAAAAGCCCGTAAAAAAAAAAAAAAAGCCTGCGGGAACAGCCAAACATACCGCGACACATAATGGATCGATTCTAAAACTTGTAAAGGCCATTCCATTTGTGAGACTTTGCAAAGGTCTTCTCTGTCATGGTTTTAGTTTTTTTGCCTTTTTTCAATGAATACAAAATAAATAAATGTTAGTTAGAAATCCTTCGCGGCCAAAAGCTTTGACCTCAGGATCCACGCAAAAATATTAAAACGTTCGAAAAATATTCTTTTTGTCGGTTTTCCACAAATTACTCTTGAAAAAGTTCAGTCAGAAGCAATCCCGGAATTCCATGATTTTAAATCTAAAAACATAACAATCCAAGGCTTGGAAAACTTCCAATTAGGGGTGTGATAAATAATATAAATATATTGATTTATTGTCATACTAAATTTGGTCATTAGTATCGAATGAGGGATTACGCCGACTCATACAGTATCGATAGTGTGAGCTGCTGTATCAATATATGTTCATGTTTTATACTTTTACATTATTTTGGGCCTGTACTACAATTTGCTTGCTTGTTTCAAGAAATGAAACTTGTTTATGCAATACACTTGACATATTCCCTGTTTTGGTGATTAAAATTAAAAGTTACATTGTAAAAGCATCTATTCCGGTGAAAATGAGACCACAGCAATGCTATGTTAGCTTCTGTATTGCAAAGAGTTCAAAATGAATATGTTCTGTTTTATAAAACAGTAAATATCAGGTACAGTGCCTTTAAGTTTGTGCAGGTTGTAGTTTAACAATTAAATACTGTTATAAAAATGCATACGGTTCTTAAAAATAGTGTTATATCTCAGAATATCATGTACAATATTGAATTGTGAGGGGCCATGTGAGGGACCCTGTGATTCCCAGCCCTGCTGTTAAATCTCATATTTAATTTTACCCTATTAAGTCTTACAGAGGCTTGGTTACCTAACTCCACTGCTAAAATACTTTTCATGAATTAACTTGTGAGATTATACCAGTTTTGATGTCAGGGCTTAATATCTTAATACTATTATCTACATTGCCCTGGGGTAAATTCAAATTGGCTGCTCTTCCTCCATCTCCTGGTGATCATTTCCCTTCGCAGTCCTAATATCATTCTCCTTTTACTGCCATGACATGAAAAAAACAAACACGTGTACATTACAGCGCCATGTTTTTATTTATGCCAGTCATGGGCCGCGCAGCATGGCTTAGCGTATTTGCATTCACGTCTCATGCCTGGCTGGTTTGAATTAGCGTTAGCGTAGCACCGGGGTTAGCATTGCTCCGGGGGTTAGCATAGGAGACGAGGACAGGGGAGCACATGGAGTAGAGGTGAAATTGAATTAGCTCGGCGCGGCGTAGCGTGGACTACCCGTTAGCATATTTCTTAGTTTAGCAGTCAGGGCTCGTCGGTCAGATATTAGATTAGCCGCGGAGAGGCTAATGAAGAGCGGCGACCTGAGCTGAGGCAGACGGCACTGTTACACAAGCTGCTCCGGGTTTGAGAGTGTCAGTGACCGGTAAGACACAGATAACAGGCTAGATAATAACTAAAAACAGGGTGCTCGCTTTATCGCAACTCATCCATTATTAAAATAATCAACGACTTTAGTAATCAATCTTTTTTTTTTTTTGGCTATACACAGACTCCAAGACATGCCATGTGCAGAGAGAACCCGTTTCATGACTCAGACAGAGCAGGAATTACTTCAAAAAGATGCAGGAAGCATGAGCAATTAGTGTTTTTGATCAAAACCTATTTTGTCTGTAAATGAAGTTTATCACGATGTTCTCAAGTGGATTCACATTAGCTTCATCCGCGTCGAATTCGGCAAAAATGTTCTATTCAGGGGCATTTCAGCTGCTTTATTAATCAAGACCTTACAATGAAGTATACGGTGTTGAATATTTAGAAATTATCGAACTAAATCAATAAATATAATTCTTAAAGGTACTTAAGTGTGACATCGCAGGTCAAAACATTCAAAGCTACAAGGTTACACTAGAAATATGGGGAAATGATTTGATTTTTATTGATAGTAATTCTGCTCAGTGAATACCCTTTGGAAGTTTGATTGGTTCATGGTTTAAAATTGCTCGCTTATTTCTTTTCACGTGCAGAAGTCAAATTTAAGCTTTGACGAAAAAGTACTAATCAATTTACAGAGATTATTCTTATTAGTTGTAGGATCCAATTTTATTCAGCGTCAGATTTAAGACATCTTGAGGCCGTAATGATTGAGAATATTTATCGACAAAATGGCTTCACCAGCAAAAAGACAACATTTTTAAAAATGTCGGTATAATTTTGAGTCAATTCCTGCTCTTTCTGAACCACTTCTTTCTGCACATGGCATGTTTTAAGGCGTGTACACAGAACAGATAACGAATATTCAGGATTTACATCAAACATTTCAGTTGTCAATTCATTTATTTAAGCCCTAAAGTTGGTATATAAGAGTGTTGAAGAGTTAAAATGACATAAATTCAGGATATTAATCTTAATTTCATTAGTTTTGCTGAGCTATGATTTATTTCCTAAATGTACGCAGACTTTATTACTTATTCCCTGAGGTTTCCAACTCTTTTCTACTCATTACTTCTCATGTTAAGCCAATGTATTTACAGATTCAAACCAACACAAGAACGCTTTGCTTCATTCATAAATATTACATCTTCCTAATGTTATATTTTGGCTCCAGTGACCAACACAACGGCGCCGCCCACTCTCCTCTCTCCTCTTTCACCTCTCGCTCAGACCTTACATAACTCCGTGATTCAACCGGTCCCATTTTATCCCCCCCCCCAACACACACACACACGCACTCATACAGCACACACACACGCACGAGCACGCCCCACCACCCTCCCGCACACCTTCATCCCTCCGGCCGCGTGTTAAATCCCGTCCCAGCATTGACTGACAACATTCCGCGGGATATTTCCGCTGTAGTTCGGCCCGTTTCTTTGCTTTCCGATCGGTCAATTTGAATGCGATTTTTTTTTTTTTTTTCTTTGTTTTTTTTTGCTGACTGCTGCTTTTCTAAACCGTGTACAAGGCAAACGGAGGGAGGGGATAGGGGGGAGGGGGGGAGAAATGAAAAAACAGCGTATATTTTTTGGAGAACGGGTGCAGGCTTTATTAGCATGCTGCTGCCATGGCAAACAGGACACAGAGAGAAAAGAGAGGGAAGAGGGGAAGGAGCGATAGGGGATTGTTAGGAAACGGGAAGTGAAAGAGGGAGGTTCAGTCTCCCGTAGAGACGACGCCTTGTACGAGTTTGTATTGGCCACGGGCTTTCTTATTGTGGCTGGATATGAGTAATAGAAATAATTAGATATAATAACTCAAGAATAATGTGATTTCGACCGCATTTTGACAGCTGTGTTCGAAACGGCCACGCGCTTCCATTTTGAGGAGAACGGCAGGAGAGTCGACAGGTCTTTCAAGTACACAAGCTTGATCGTTCATTGATTTTTTTGATCGGCAACCTTTAATTTTAAACACGACAGAACAGATCATCATAATGAAACATAAACATTGAAATGAAAGGAGTAGGAACACGTTAAAATGTGTTCAGCCCTACCTCCGGTTACACTTTTTTTTGTTCACACATAATCTGAGCATGTATGCTGCGAACACAGTCTGCCTCTGTTATAATATCACAAAGTACCTACATCTTTTTAATCACAAATGAACATATCTTTTACGCACTTGTGATGCACGATGTTGGCTGCTCGCTGTGACAGGCAAGAGCTGCAATAATCCAGTTCAATTTTGTTTATTACTAACAAGATATCCACCGCTCATTAAAAATGTATTGTGCCCATGAAATATTATATGATAGCATAAATGTGTTTCAGGAATAAAACATGATATACGCTGCCTGGACAAAAATAACACAATTCTCCATCTGGATTCAAACAAGCAAATACAGTCCAGTCCTCTCCTCCCTGTACTCAAACGACCATGTGGAAAGACGAATCCCGTGGTTATGGATGAGATGCTGTGTTTGAGAAAGGGGCGAATCGTTGCATCGAGCAGAGAAAACATCTAAAGGAGAAGCAGAAACGAATGTACTAACCGATCCGAACCCCAGTGAAGATGTTTTGGGACGAGCTGGAGAAGGCTTTGGTGCAGTGGTCACTCCTCTCACGTCATAATACAAGATTTGTGTGAAAAATAAAAGCAACACTGAGGTGAAGTGAGTCTTTTAACCTTGCAAAAAGCTCACAGAAACAATGCCACAGTGACGCGTGCTGTTAGAGGCCGAATGTTAGAGCGAGGGTCCTTTTTGGCCAGGTTAAACACAGTTAAAGATGCACAACGGTTTTCTGTTTGTCTGCTTGTCTTCAATGGAGGTGTCATTGCGTTTGCCTGGTTCCACAGATTTCCCGCTACACGCCAGTGCTGTGCTTTAAACTGCACAGTTTTGAGTTTTGAGGCGTGGTTTGGATTGACAGCTCGTCCTGAAACCGTGTTTGTGCTGCGGAGATTAAGAAAGTGGCTTTGTTTAAAGGGTGAACAGCCCAGGGTCGATATGTCACTTGTCCCGGGATGCTCTTCAGGGCGGGACCAGGGAGGAGGAGAGAAGGGTGAAGTGACGGAGGAGAAACATATAGAACACTCGTTTAGTCCCAGTTTAGACCCGACATCCTTTTCTTTGCGTTTAGTCCTGGTTCAGTCCTAATTTAGTGTGTGAAGTTCTGGTTTTGTTCTGATTTTCATCTGGTTTTTGCCCTGCATGGTTTGGGTCCTGTTTAGTCCTGATTTAGTTTGGTTAAGTCCTGGTTTTGTTCCGATTTCATCTGGTTTTGCCCTGCATGGTTTGGTCCTGTTTAGTCCTGATTTAGTTGGTTAAGTCCTGGTTTTGTTCCGATTTTCATCTGGTTTTGCCCTGCATGGTTTGGTCCTGTTTAGGTCCTGATTTAGTTGGTTAAGTCCTGGTTTTGTTCCGATTTTCTTCTGGTTTAGCCCCCGTATGCTTTAGTCCTGTTTAGTCCTGGTTTACACCAACTTTAGCACCGTGTGATTTGACAAACTCGATGTGGATACGACCTGAAACCACCAGTGATGCGGGACGAGACCAATCGCAGGGCAGCCATTGTGGTTTGGACCGGCAAAACACGCGTGGCGACTTAAACCTTTTGGCCGCACGAGCACAAAGAAGCACTTTGTGGACAGAAAGTCTGTGTTTTTCTCTCTACTGGATTTGACATCAATTGGATTTCTGATCTTGTTCTGCTGTTGAGACACTTCAACCAATCAGCATGAACTATTTTATTCATGTGCAGCCCTCAATCCTGAGTGCTGAATAGAGTTTACGCCTGCTTCGGTCCTGGTTTTAATCTTGGTTTTGTCCTTGTTTTTAGACCTGGCTTAGTCCTGGTTTAGCCCGTTGGTTTAGTACGTATTCAGTCCTGGCTTATGACTGATTATAGTTTAAATCGTGTATTAGTCATGCAAAGATTTTGCATATTGTAGAAAATGACATATGGCAAGTTGGGTTATTCTGCAGATGTGCCCCTGGGAAAGACACTTTTTGTAAAGAATTTATTAGCTGTATTAGAGGAACAGAACAGTGCAGCATGAAATGGGGATGATGGAGGACGAAGCAAAAATGTCCGGCCGGGTTTGAACTCATGGCCCTGTATGTGGCACATGTTGCTAATCCACTCAGCCACAGAGCAGCACTTCTTTCAAACACTTCTCTGCAACATACAATTTGGAGTGCTCAAACCAAAAATGTATTAAAATGAATTTTAAAATTAAAATTAAAATTAAAATTAAATAAAATTATATATTATATATATATTATTATTATTATTTATTATTATTATTATTATTATTATTATTATTATACAATCAATTGGTTTGCCTTAACTTTTGTGGATGAAAAAAACTTGAAAACGCTTTGCTTCTCTTTTCCTCTTACTTAAAGGTCACTTGTTTTCTCCTCTTATTTTTAGTACCCGATGGCAAGCGGATGATTCATGAACCTATTCGGTTTTTTAAGATAATGTTCCAAAATCAAACCACATAAAGTCAAAAAGTTGCTGCCTAAATTCAACCTGGAAGATTCAAAGCCCCCCCTCGGTTCTCCTCGGCCTTCGCTCAATGTCCATGCGCCGGTCGTCAAATACGAGTCTGCAACGTGTATTTCTCTTCCCCACCGCAGCAGCAGCCTCCTCAGCCTCCTCAAGCCTCCTCAGTCTCCTCAGCCTCCTCAGCCTCCTCAGCCTCCTCAGCCTCTTAATTTCTTTGTCTTTATCACTACGACAATACAGTATTACTCTAACATGCCGGATCACTCAGAATTACAACTCTGTGTAAGCTTTTCATGAAGGAAACGCAATTAAAAATATATTTTTTATTTAATTTTGTTGTGGGAATTTCACTTTCAAAACCAGAATTGCAATTGGTACCCGAAGAACATGTTTCCACAATAAACTGTTAACTCTGTCTGTTTAATTTAATTTTTCACACCAAGCTGTTTTTACGACATATGTTTGGACTGAACAGAACAGGGAACGCGCTGCTCGGAAAACTCATCACGCTTCACACAACACCGACTGAACACATCGCACCGGTTCTCGTCCAACTCCGCCGGCTTCCCATAACCCACAGAATCCAGTTCAAAGTCTCTCCTCCTCCTCCTCCTCCTCCTGACATTCAAGGCACTTTACAGTCTGGCCCCCTCATACTTGTGTGACCTGCTACATCCATACGCCTCCCACTCCCACTCTCTCTGTTCTTCATCTGCTCATCTCCTCTCAGTCCCCTCAGTTAAAATGGTCACTGTAGGGGCCAGAGCATTTAGTCACTCCGCCCCCAAACTCTGGAATAATTTACCAATTCATCATCGCAACTCAAGACATACCTCTTCAAATCTCCATATTCATGATAACCATCTCTTACTCAAATGTGTTTTAATGCTGCTGGTTTGATTGTCCTTGGTTGCTTTGAATATGCCTTCTTTAACCTTTGATCATCTCGTCTTTCTTTGTCTTGCAGTTTGTTGCTCAGCCGAATTGCCAGCAGCTCTTGGCGACGCTCTGGTACGACGGTTTCCCCGGCTGGAGGAGGCGGCACTGGGCCGTCAAACTGGTCACTTGCTTCATCATCGGCCTGCTGTTCCCCGTCTTCTCTCTGGTAAGAGGTTTTAATGCTTCAGGTAAAAATGTCTCCTTGGAGATCAGAGCCAGTCGATAGCACACAGTGTGATGTCTATCGCAGAGGTCAGGGCGTAGTTTACATTGATTTGCTATGAACAAAGAAGGGCACGGCTCCACTAATGGGGGCGGCGATATAAATTGATTTAAGAAAGTGTAAACAGTGGTGATGTTTGTCTTTGGACTTACCTTGGACAGATGCAACACCAAATTTAGTTACAATACAGGGTTGGCGTAACTTTGTATAAAAGTGTAGTAAAGTGAAATGATTAAAATCTTATTCCACTTATTCCGGAAGCCACAGGCACCGCCATGAATTCTGTTCCCCCTTCTGCTTTTAGAAGTTTCAACTTTCCTGCTACACCAACAAAAGCCCCCCCTCGCCTTTCACCTGGTCCATCACCCAAACTCCACCCGGCGCGCTCCCATCGGCTTTCCAAATTTCCCCCAGCTCTCACCCCTCAGCTTTTATCCAAACTCCCCCCCTGCTAGCCCTCCCCTGTCCGTCCCCAGAGCTGTTATCTCCCATAGCTAGGCTGCTGTAATCACACCACACAGACTGGAAAACAAAAGGTGAGTCAGGCTGCCCAATCTGAGAATTTGTTTTTCATATTCCCTATGAAAAGACAGCGGCCAGTCCCACTGAAACTACTCACACTCTGCTCAATGTCAGATCCTTACGTAAAAAAAACGTTTTTAATTAATCATTTAATTTCTTAATTTCTGCTCCAACCAACTTCAAGTTGGAATCTGAAAAACAATAAAACAAGAAATGGGGAGGTGTCTGTGCAGTTTTTAGAGATTAAATAGTTAATTAACACCACAGGTTGTTTTCATCATTTGAATACATATCCTTTAAAATGGAGCTAAAACTGTCTCCATCCATAGTGTTCATTGTTTTATACAAGCCTCCTCAGCACTGCCAAAGTTTTATTGATTATTTTAATGAGATGCTTTCAGTTGTATCACAGACTTTCATGGTTTGGTCATAACAGGTGATTTCAATGTTCATGTTGATAATATTTGTGGCAGAAACGCTAAAGAGCTTGATGCTGTTCTTGAAACCTTTGGTCTTACTCAGCACGTGAGTGGCCCCACCCACAGCAGGGGGCACACTCTGGATCTTCTCATTACAAAGGGGGTTAATATTTAAAACGTCAATGTGGTCGATGTTGCTCTGTTTGATCATCATTTGTTTGATCTTTGACCTGTCTGTTTTTACCAAACGGCCAGCTGGTCCTGCACTTGTTCAGAGGAGACACATGAATTACAGCACAGGAGCACTTTTTTGCCCATAGATATGTTGGTATTGCTCTAACTTGTATAATTTAAGACTGAGTGACACATTTAGGTTATAAAATGTCATGTAGCCAAAAATAAAAACATGTAAATGACTGCTGCTTTTAACAGTGAAATGTCACTCTGAAGAGGCTTATTAGTTCTGCAGTTTTGAACAGGAAGTCAATGAACCTATTTCTATTACTAAGGCATTTTAGATCAATATTGCGGTTTACAATGAACAAAATGTAAAATCACAATACACTTATGTTAATGTTCAATACCTAAATACTTTAAAAATACATAATGTCACCTTTAATACTTTGATTCTGAAGGTTTCTCTTATTCATCTTTAATCTTTTCTCTCTCTCTTACCCCCCTCTCTTTCCCGCTCTCTCAGATCTATCTGCTGGCCCCCAAGAGCGCCCTGGGCCGGTTCATAAAAAAACCCTTCATAAAGTTCATCTGCCACACGGCATCGTACCTCACCTTCCTGTTCCTGCTGCTGCTG
The DNA here is from genome assembly GCA_015082035.1 of Chaenogobius annularis. Lineage (NCBI taxonomy): Eukaryota > Metazoa > Chordata > Actinopteri > Gobiiformes > Gobiidae > Chaenogobius > Chaenogobius annularis. The sequence continues at coordinate 36,325 of BJKM01000751.1, forward strand.
GCGTCGCAGCACATCGCCCGCACAAACCTCCACATGCAGGGCCCGCCTCCTACCATCGTCGAGTGGATGATCCTGCCCTGGGTCCTGGGTAACGCTCGACTCCAGCTCTTTTTCAGCTCTTTTTCAACTCTTTTCCAGCTTAATATAGTTTTCGTTTCTGTTTTAACATGGACATTTTGTAGCTTATGTTTCGGACCATAAAATATTTTAGTTTTAATTCTCTGGCAGAGGGTTTGCGACCTGCTTGTCTCTATGAACATTGTATTGCTTTGCCTGGAATATTCCACAGTATGTTTCAAGCGTACCTATCTCCATGGAGACAAGCAGGTGACGCCACCAGGCCAAGTTACAGGTCCGATTTGAGGCGACTCCACTCACAGTAGTACATTTTTATTTTTGACATTAAAAAAAACAAATGTATTTGAATAAATGCAAGATAGATGTGTTTTAATGCCATAGTGTGGTGCGTTCCAGGAAAAGCAATAACATCGGCATGGAGACAAGTTAAAGTGACACATTTAAAGTAGCTATACTTGATTTTTGTCGATTTAGTTGGATGAAATGTGTTTTGTTCCTGTAGTATATTGTAAACGTAGCCCTAGTGGTCAAAATGCTGTCTGCATGTAATTACAATGTTTTTTTTATTGTCTGTGAACCAGGAAGTAATTCTGGTGCACTGTTAGCATGCTAGTTGTTTTTAGCATAACCGTGACGCCCCCAAAAAGTGCTTTTAAACACCTCGCGGACTCTAGGAAAGTGAAAAATACATTTGGACCGCTGCAAATGTTGTAAAATTGTCTATTTTTCACAGTTTTAAGACTTTAAAAACCTGATACAGCATTTTTAAATTAGAACAATTACACCCAGCCTAATGTAATGTAACCGTGTTCTAGACTGGTGGCAAACAGCATGGTTCAAATCTCAGAAAAGTTGACACAACATCAAACATTTTACATATTCTTACACATTGTATTCTGTCCAACAAAGCTAACAGTCGAAAGCCAATCTGTGGCATCTCTTTTTCATATTCTCCCGAGTGCGGTGCGAGCGGTGTACTTAGACGGAGCGGGTGGGCGTGCGGTGGTTTAAAGCGTGTGGGAGCAGACTGTGGAGGAGAGGGAGAGAGAAGGGGGTGTGAAGTGCCGCGCTACAGCTTTAAAAACGCCATTAGATTTAACACTGACACCCATCAAGTCTGAAACGCTGCCAGAACAATCGTTTAAAATTACGCTCCGTGGACAGTCTTAAAGTGGACGGATTATGCATTTATGTGGCTTTGATTGCCTTTTAAATATGATTTTATTTTATTTATATATTTATTTTGGGATAAGTATGTCACAATGTCTTACTTACAATAATATCTATAACTGAAAAACACACTTTACAAACTTCACCTCCGTTTCTAATTGGATATTTGGCTTTTGGAGCAAGGGAAAAAATGAATAAATGAAGCCCTTAGGCAACGTGACTGCTGGCAATGGTTTACGGACATAAAAACTGTGCTGGAGAAGTGGGATTTTTACCAGGAGTGATTTGAGGGACCCAGAGAAATGCATCTTGTAAACAGGGTCCCGTGAAACAGCTGTGAACAAAGCTAAACACAACTCCAACTATATTTTTAGTTAAGGAAACAACAATATAACATGTTAAGAAGCTCAAAAATGTGAATTACGCATGATACGTGTAATTTAAAGGGACAGTACAGTAAAGTAAATTAGAAACGAGATGATGTCATGTTTAAAGGTGCACTTTGGAACCTTTTCTGTTGGGGGTTCTGCCATCTGCTCGCCTCCATGATGTTATGGCTTTGCCTGGAATGTGCCGCAGTATGGCATTAAACTTGATACGTTTTTATTATTGAAAAAAATCTATTTAATAACATGCATTCTTCATTCTGTGAGCAGGGTCGCCTCTCCACAGAGCTGCCCAGTGGCTACTCAGAAGCTTAATGTCGTAACTATGCAACATTCCAGGCAAAGCAACAACAGGAAGTGACATATTGCATCTTTAAAAATTGTACATTGCGTTTAATAGACGTTGTATCCTCGCATCAAAAGTTTGTACAAATATTGAATTGCGATTTTCATGACAAATATTACAAATAACAAGCACATTTTCTACGTCTTTGTGATAGTCAAGGTTCAGTTCAGTTTGTAAATGTTAAGCTGGTCCAGAAGCGTTAACGTTTTGAGAGAAAGCCGAAATATAAATCACTAAACTAATCCAAGAAACTCATGCGTTTCAGAACCTGCTGCGCATTCATACGCCGGCCAAATGCATGAAATAGACATACTTTGTCACGTTTTCTTTTTCCCATACCTTTGAATCTTCAATTAACGCGTCTCTTCACAAATTCACACGGACGTCGCGCATTTGATTAGTCTATTGACACTTGCAATGTAATTACCGCCACATATTTCCAAGTGTAAAGGAACTCACTGCGCGGCGCGAGGCTGGGAATTAAATCTACACCCGTTCAGAATTCAATCTACACCTGTCGACGCACAATGGGGATTTTAAAGATGCCAGTGCGGGATAATTAAAGTACGTTTATTAAGGACGCATTGTAATAGATTGTTTTGATTTTAATAGAGTTTTTAGTGTCTACTTAAATTAAAACACAAATGAATGTCTAACTTGTTTTTCACGCATTCAGGCTTATTATGTCAAGTTTAACAGCTTGTACCTGGCTGTTTTTTTTGTCTAGTGGAGCAGAAAAGCGACTTTCTGCACAATAAAAGAAGCTATTTGTGAATAAAAAGGAGACAGAAGGATGTCACCTTTGCATGTTAATGGACAATTTGTAGGCTGAGATTCTTTTGGAAGCATTAGGCGAAAAATTATGTGTCGACGGTGAAAATAACAGCATGTGACTATCCCGGACAGAAGGGACTAAGTGGGCAGGAAAGTGACCTTTAGGTGGAGCGCTACAGGAGTCAAACGTTGAACAACTCAAAACGAAGACTGATGTTTCCCAATTCAAGCCGGTTTACTCGCACTGGTTTCGCCGCGTACACCAAACAGCTCGAATAACCGCTGTGTTCTCTTTCAAAGGCTTCATTTGGGCGGAGATTAAAGAGATGTGGGACGGAGGCTTCACCGAGTACATTCACGACTGGTGGAACCTGATGGACTTTGCCATGAACTCGCTGTACCTGGCCACCATCTCGCTCAAGATCGTGGCCTACGTCAAGGTAAGGTTGCGGGTTACCCATCAATACTTACCATGTACCTTCTAGAATACTCCTGTTATAGTAGTAAGAGACGCGTCACCTGTACATGTCAGTGTGGGTTTTACTTTTGAGCCTGGGATCTGGGTCTGATTCTTGACCTGGCCTCATACTCAAACGGGCGCTGACCTGGACCATAAACACAAAAACAGCAGTACAAATGTGATGAACCAACATGTACTTGGGTATTTGATAACGGCAGAGAAACCACAGCAGATTCCTCTCTCTTCGATTACTTTACAAAAGGGAATCAAACATGTACGCGGAGAAAGGGGTCACACAGACGTCAACGGGTGGGCTTGTGTTTACAGTTCAAACAGAATGTACATAATTTGGCGGTATAGGACGAGAAAAAAAACTTGTCCTGCTCCTTTCGTCTTTCAAAACAACCTTGACTGAAGAGTGTTAACGTTGACTGCACTTGCATGAGGTTTTTGTCCGTAAACATAACTAGGGCTTGTTTAACTCATCGCCTAATTCCCCACTATCGAGCAGCAGGGTGTGACGGAATAGGACACGCCCAGCTTGACACGCCTTTACATTCGATAAACAAGCATCCAACAGGGCTTTGTGATCACTGCAGAGAAGTAGAATCAGTCGAGCGTGCCAGCATTCAGTGTGACGAGTACAGAGAACATAGGCGGTGTATCAGCAATGAGCTGAGAAACCATGTTGAAATCAGTCTTCAAAACATATTTGAAGGCGTAAAGCAGAAGACCTTCATTAGATCATTGGATGAGTCAGGCCTGATTAATAGAATTTAGTTTCTTTTTGTTTTTTTGTTTTTGTTTAATCTTACTTTCTTTGGTGGGAAGTAGAAATCTCTGTTTCATATTCCAATACAGTAGGTGGCGTAAATGCACCTGATTAGAAGAAGAAGAAGAAGAAGAAGAAGAAGAAGAAGAAGAAGAAGAAGAAGAAGAAGAAGAAGAAGAAGAAGAAGAATGGGTAAGCACTCGATTAAGAAGAAGAAGAAGAAGAAGAAGAAGAAGAATGCTGAGCGATCTCCTCTCGTACACGCTTATGAGAGTTGACGACGTGCGGAGCGATTCACACTTCCTCTGTGTTCGTGGCGCACAGACCCTCGCGCACAGACCCTCGCGCACAGACCCTCGCGCACAGACCCTCGCGCACAGGCACTCGCGCACAGACCCTCGCGCGCACAGAGGGACAGAGCGCGTGCGCGGATAAAGCAGACAACGGTCACCAGCCTGAAAGTGTTTCCTGCAAGTCAATCTGGCAAAGCATTTCACCAAACTGCCGTAAAGATATATATTTTTATTGCACGTGGAATATGATAAGCACGGGCCAAATGCATCACCTCATACGAAGAAAAAATATATAACTCAATCATATATGAGAGAGAGACAATGTTAACACCTGAATGACATGTCATAACTCAATTAGACTACAGTTCTTCAATTTACTTACTTTTATTTGCAATAACAATAATTCAAATACTAAATTAATTATATTGCCATTTTTTAACAATTTTTTTTTTTTTAAAGAATCGTGACAGAATCGTGGTGAATCGGATTGTAGGTCTTGAATGGGGAACCACATTACTGAACGGTTATACCCTTTTGAGCCGTGGTTTGAGTAGTTCTGTTTTATTGCGAAATTCTTTGAGCCTCTCGGCCCTCTCAGACTCGTCACTCTGACTGAGACGCAAACTCGCAATCGCTTCGGAGAGTTGGGACTTCAAATGCAGCATCTCAAACACGTGCGTGTCGGGCGCACACGTCTGTGTCGCCGTGAGTCGCTCCAAAGCTTGCACGATGTCCTGCAGTTTCCTCTTCAGACCCTCGGTGATCTTTGTGTACTCTTCCCTCAGGTACGTGGATTTTTTGTTGTTTTTCTTAGTGCTAATTCTTTCGACAATTCCTACACCAAAGCGGCCGAGCCCTGCGCTTAGTCCGGTCAGAGCCCCCCCATCGAGCCCACCCGTTAACATATCTAAAACGGCTCCAGCTCCAGAGGCCACGGCCACCACCATTTTCCCCGTCTTCGCCTGCTTTTCAATGCGCTGCTTTTCCGCTTGACATCTCTCCAGCTTTTCAGTCATTTCCATGAGTCTTTTGATCTTGTCCTCATACAAGCGCAAGAACTCTGAGATTAAATTCTTCACTTGAATATTCCCTTCCAGACCAGGACCGGTAGATAATGGGCTGCTTTCCACTCTAGAAAAGAGCCATAACTTAATCAGAAGTTGGGATAAATACAAAGGATTCAAGGAAAAGCTTCAATACGCTACAGATGATGAGAACGTTCAAACTCACAGACCTGCTTGATCCAGTGTGGAGGCTTTTACTGTTCTGTGAACCCATGTTTGTCACAGCGCCACCTAGAGGGAGCAGCTCTCACGTGAAAGTGGTCTGACAGGCTTAAATCGTGTCAAATCTACAAAGAAATCCAAAGGTAAATTAGCCGTGGTCCTGAGCGCGAGCTGGACCCGAAGTGCGTGCTGGAGTCAGACGTTCACCCGGGCGAAAGGGGAACCGCCCAGTCGCAGGGTTAGATAACTGCATAACCTCTGTGTTGTATTGTCGTTTCATTTACGGTCACATGCAATAAGGAACCATTGATACGCGTGCAAACACAATTAAATATGTGTTCACCAGTCGATCATTTACAAAGTTGGAAAACACTTTCTGTTTCACTGAAACGAGGCTCCGGTCGTCAAGTGTGCGAATGCGGTAAATCTCTTCAGATGCTGACTGCGTTAATCCTTATTGATCCTATTTTGCGTGTCGTCTGTGAGTTTATTATAAAGTCCACACGCTTGCAGTGCATCCGGAAAGTATTAAGAGCGCTTGGTCTCTGACAACCTTCTTTCACGTTGACCTTATGGGATCTTGTTTGCGGGAATTTTGAGGCGAATATTTGAATCGAACCCATTTTGGAATAAGGCCGCAACGTAACACAATGTGGAAATAAAGTGTGATTCTTTTCCTGGTGCGCTAAATGTTTTAATGTTTGAGCTGTGGGCCTCTGTGACTAGGATCAAAGATACTTGGAGCCTCCCATAAATGAAACGGCACCAATAAAAAAATAATAATACGTTTCAGCTGTTATCTAACGTCCAAGGGTGTGTTTTATGTTGCACAGACGTGTCTGAGGCCAGGACGCACTCAGAACTCTGCTGAAACAGGTAACTTTATTTGGATTCTTCTAGACTTAAGCCACTTACAAACTGTCATCGATACAAAGATGTAATTAATTATATGCATGTTTTTACCTAGATTGCTCTGCTAGTCGCTCTGCTGTTCGTGTTGCCGCCTCTTGACCAGGTTGTCATTTTTTTATTGTAAAATCATCTGAACGCACGTTAACTCTCAATGCGCTGTAGAACCAGTGGCACTCACGCTTGTTTTAATTAGGTGGCGCTGTGACAAAAATGGGCACGCAGGAAAGCAAGAGCGCTCCAGCTGAAACAGACAGGTGCGGAGCAGTTTCGATATCGCGGTTGTGTTATTTACGCCTTGTTTTGACTCCGTTTCAACGATCTATCAGCAGTGAAGACACAACCTCCTCCGTCTCTCCTGATTCTTCTCTGACAACGTCACTGACCCAGGCCATCTCCAAGTTCCTCAGCCTCTACGAACCAAATGTGAAACGCCTCGAAGAAATTGTTGCGGAAGTGGAGAGATGTCAAACAGATTTCCAGCGAGCAGTGCGCAACGCGGACACGGGAAGAAACGTGGCAAACGCGACCGGTTACGTCGGAACTGCGGCAGAGTTTGTTCCAGAAGAAGAGGCCGGGGACTTTGGTGAAGTGTTGTCTACGTTGGGGTTCATTGCGGATATTGTAGCCCCGGTCACTCGCTGGGCGGCCGCTGCGTTCCAGAGTGTTCAAACAAAGAAACACCAAAGCGCGGTTCAGTCACTGTTGGTAGAATTAAATCGAGTAATTGTGCTTCTTAACGAGAACGTGCAGAATGTTGAGAGCAACCTGGGGAAACTTTTGGACGAGCTGAAGAAAGAACCAGACACAGAGATGACGACCCTGTTTGATTTGTTTGAATTGAAATCCAGGCTCCGTGACGCGACGACTGCCCTCAACAACGTTCTTAAAATCAGCGAAATCTCCGTGTCCGAGACCCGCGAAAGGTTTGAAGAATGTCACGAGAGACTGGAGCAACTGAGACTCCAGCTCCAGCAGTGTTCAGAGCACAAGCAAAAGTAAGATTGGGGAATCTACGTGCACCGCTGTGGCACAAACTCACCTCAAAAAGAGTGTGATATGACAAATATGTTCTGCATGATGAAATGTAATAATAAATATACTTCAAATTCATTCTCTTGTTTCACTCTGGCAGCCCTAACAGTCATGAATCAACCTGCATACTTATCGTTGATAGGCACTTATCTATCTCTGTGACCTCACAAAGCGAATGGGAAGTCAATAGAGACACATACATAATCTATCAACTAATAATAATAACAAATATTTAGATTGAGATTGAGACTGACTTTCAAAACAGTGTCCAGATGACTACGCTTGAATGCTTTTCCACAAAACAAATACTTATCTACAAGAGCAGTTGTTTACAATGTGCCGGGAAGTCATTATCAATATCAATAGATAATAATAACAATAATAAAAGCTGTATGTATAAAAGGCTCGGACTCACAAACAGAACAGAGGCCTGAGGTTTTGTAGTGATGTAGTGATACTTTTACTCCATTATTTCTCACTTGACAAAACAAAAAAAATGTAGGTGTATGTGTGTGTGTGTGTGTGTGTGTTTTGTTTTTGGTTTTCTGCCAATACGTCTATTTATTTTTGTGCGCACGACTTTTTTGGGAGAATTGTTGACCTGATTTATGATTTATGAGTATGATTAAAGATATGATACTTCTAACCAATGGCCTCACAAAGTGGTGCGTTATTCAACCCTGACGTTGTGATTGTAAGTTTGTGGATCCAACAGATAGTGATAAGGTTAAAAGGTTAAATGATTGTGCACACACGAAAGTCTAAACTCATTTGGAATTCTCGTGCAGTTCTCTCAGTGGTTCAGGCGCAAAAAACAGTTTAAAAGGACCTACAGTGGAGAAATAAACACATTTACCATTTATGAACGTGAACTCTTTCTCATGATGATGTGGCACTATGTATCACACAAAAATGATCAATACTTTACTTTAGTGATCAGTCTCACGGTGACAGAAGTGTGTGGTCTCTCATATTTAAAATGCACTAAAGTCACCAAGGTCTACGAATTATTACATTTAAGCCACTCCTACTTAATAGATTATGGGAGGTAGATATGGTCGTCGAGATCGATAGAGTTGTTGATGGACAAAGGTTGGTTTTAAATGTATTCGTGGAGCGTATCTACCATAAAAGTTGCGTCAAATTGAATAAAAATGATCCATACTGTCATTTTGTCTGTTCAGAAAAAACTATTGGCACATTATATGACATGGCAGTGCCCAGAAGGGAACATGATACTTGTTCTATAAAGCTGTTTGCTAATGAAAGCTCTACACTGACACACATACACATATAAATAACATGCATATAGGACGTTTAAATCTTAATATGTCGGTTATGCAAAGAAATTATAATGAACAGACATCACCGAATCATGCTTCCTTTTCTTCCTTTGAACATGGATGGAATTAAAGCCCCATTTCATCCTCTCGTTCGCCCTTAAAGCGCTCAGCGGGCCGATCGCGATTACATTTCGAAAGGTGCCATATTTTAGCTCCGTCTGAGGCAGATTCATGTTTTTATTAAGAGTGGAGGAGCAGACGGAGTGTCCATGTGCAGTTCTGAGTCACTGATGCCCTCCCACACACACACACACACGCACACACGCACACACACACGACACAGGACAGGTGAAGGACAGGGCCACGATCATCCACACAACAGCTGGACGGTGCACAACCCTCAGCTCGCCTTCGTTCTTGTGTTTTTTCGGGAGGAGGAACCTTTTTTTTAGAACCTGTAGCCAGTTCCAACGATGCCAAGTGGGTACTAACGTGATACCCAGATATTATAACTAGTGTTAAAAGTAGAAGAGAGGATGTATATGTGGTGGGAAAACTCCGAAAGGGACGAATTGAGCTGAGTTGTCCTGTCCAATAAAGTCCAATAAAGTCCAAATAAAGTCCAATAAAGTCCAGTAAAGTCCAAATAAAGTCCAATAAAGTCCAGTAAAGTCCAGTAAAGTCCAGTAAAGTCCAGTAAAGTCCAGTAAAGTCCAGTAAAGTCCAATAAAGTCCAATAAAGTCCAATAAAGTCCAATAAAGTCCAATAAAGTCCAGTAAAGTCCAGTAAAGTCCAGTAAAGTCCAATAAAGTCCAATAAAGTCCAGTAAAGTCCAGTAAAGTCCAGTAAAGTCCAGTAAAGTCCAGTAAAGTCCAATAAAGTCCAAATAAAGTCCAATAAAGTCCAGTAAAGTCCAGTAAAGAAAAAAAATGTAGTGACAAAATGTAGTTTGCTGACTTTCTGTGAGATTCACTGATATAAGCAAAAAGATAGAAGTACTTTTAGTGGCGTAACAGTTTTCGTGTTCTTATATGATCATTATTGACAACTTTTGAAGATAAAAAAATCACAAAAATACTCATTTAAAGTATCAAAAGTGAAAAATATCAACTACTGTACATGGGTTAGAATGTGATGTTTAATAGTCTTTATTAGACTATTTTTTTCTTTTTTTCCCCCTAAATTATATGAGTTCAAATGACTACAAACTCCTGCTTGACTAAACTGGATATGAAAGCAGCGTCGTCACCGGGGTCTTTTGGTCTGGGCCGGCCCTCTCTCCGCGACCGCAATCACGTCTATCTCGCAGTACAATATTACTGCGCTATGAGCCTCGCGGTACGATATTTATTGTGATATTGTGACAAGGCTCTCAGTATTATCGAAGGGCCCACGACATTGAGCCTTTTCTTACAACAATAAGCATCACAGCGATATTATCCTGTCATTCTTAATCATTGATCAGTGATTAGCTTTCTAAAGTGCAAAAGTCAGGTTATGTCAAGAAACTACACTGTGAATAATGGTGAAATAATAGAAATTCTGTAGTACTAGTATTTTGAACAAGGAGCTACATTGTGTTGTGCTCTACAAACCCATTTAATAAATATAAATGCAAAGGCCCAATGTAGTTTATATTAAGCCGTTTTTGTGGCGTGTTCTGCCACTCAGGACCCCGTGATGTGACTCTGAAGTTTACTGCCCGGACTGGACTTTATCTGATGATTTCCTGGAACTTTTATGCGTATCATTTTGTCAAACGAGTCCTGGTGGCGCTCGTATTTCACCAGTATTTTAATAGAGCCACGAGTAACACGCTGTTCTTCAGCAGATACTGTTAATCGTCTTCTTTTCTCCTTCAGCGCTTGTCGTCTTGGCAAAACCAGTCCAAATCTGGGACTACAAAGCACACTTTCCTCTCTAATCCATTCGTTGTTCTTTGCAAACAATGAGGCATCCGCGTGCCGCTTGGTGCGGCTGGTGTTGTCAGCGCCATGTGGAACGTGTGGAGTGTGCCATCCTATTGGCTCTGACGGTGACTCAGGGAGATGTAGTCATCTTCGTTTTTTCCTCGACTCAAAACTAGCATTTCTGACACAAATTCATGTCTTTTCAAATCGAGAGCAGATGACGACAATATGGCGGTTTTACCACAGTGACATCGCTGACACAAATTCATGTCTTTTCAAATCGAGAGCAGATGACGACAATATGGCGGTTTTACCACAGTGACATCGCCAGTGCCTTCACATCCTACTTCTGGTATCTGATAAAAGGATAAGCGTACTCACGTAATATTTGTGTATACTGTACGTTTAATTGAAATGTAAAGATGGAGGATTTGGTCGAAAACAGGAGTTCCTTTCTGTTTTAGTGTATTTTAGATCTATAGTTACACAGACTGTAATGCTTTAAATCAGTCAATTTAAATCAACAAAAATCTGTTTAAGCTTTAATCAGTGGTCTTAAGTGCCCCCTAAACACCCCAGGCCCAGACTTGTATCTCTCAGGACGCTCAATTGTGATGGCATTCAAAAAGGTAAATGGTGACATCCCTCGTTCTGACCTCTGTCCTGTCCCCCTCTCTTCTGCCCCCTTCAGTACAACTCGTCGCGGCCGCGCGAGGAGTGGGAGATGTGGCACCCGACGCTGATCGCCGAGGCCCTCTTCGCCATCGCCAACATCTTCAGCTCCTTGCGCCTCATCTCGCTCTTCACCGCCAACTCGCACCTGGGCCCCCTGCAGATCTCCCTGGGACGAATGGTGCTGGATATCCTCAAGTTCCTCTTCATCTACTGCCTGGTAACAGAATTCAAATCCTACGTATGTCATCGTTTCATGATAAAATTGCACAACGAAGTAAGTAAATAGTTAAAAGCTCCTAAAAGTCCATTTTTCTTAAGCCGTTTCCTTTAAAGTGCCCCCTACAGGTCGGACGACTCATTAAACTAAAATGCAGTTAAGATAAATCTATTTAGAATTTTGATCAAAATTCTAAAAATGTTCTCAGAGAATAGCAATTTTTTTTAGCTTTATAATTTCACTTCCTGTTTGTAATTGATGACATCACACTAGGAAATTACCCAGCAAACACTGCAAAAACTCATCTAATGTCCCTTTTTTTTGTTTTTTCACAAATAAAAATATATGAGAGCGACTTTATCTTGTTGAATTAATGTTTAGAGTCAAAAAAGTTGTTTCTTTGTGTAAATTCTACATAAACTTGAGTATCCCTAGTGTGATGTCACTTCCTGTCATTTTCTGCAGATTTTTCTTCCACAAATAGCAGCTCGATTGGTGTGAAACTATAATTTATATGTACAACAGGTATAAATACACTAAATAAAGTCAAAATTAGAACATCGTAAAAACCTGTCATAGGTACTTTAAGTTTGACAGTTACGACAAAGTTCAAGTTAAACTGTAGCGCAAATCTAAAAATGTGAATTATTAGTGGTTTTACAAGAAATGACTACAACGTAATCTTTTCTCCAATGTGTTTATGATATTATATATGGTATGAGTGTCCGTTGTGACTTGTTCAGAGCTCTGATAAACCGTAGCAGTTTTAAATGTGCCGTGGAAATAAAGTCGGGCTTGTTCTGTCCAGGTGCTGCTGGCGTTTGCGAACGGTCTGAACCAGTTGTACTTTTACTACGAGACGACGGCGGCCGAGGAACCCAACAACTGTAAAGGCATTCGCTGCGAGAGGCAGAACAACGCCTTCTCCACGTGAGCCCCCTCTTTGAACTCCACATACGCAACGAAAGCGACAAATGATCTGCAACTTCGAACACGGCAGAATGACACGTACTTATTTCGCGTACACGTACTTTTTCCTACTGATGACTGACTCTTTCACTTTTTTACTTGGGTCGGCTCATCTTATTTTGAAATGACAGAGCTCAGAGGGTACATTATGTTTGGAGGATGAACTAAACCACTTTAATTCATAATGGAGGAAATCGGAATAGTGTTAATGACAAAATAAAATGACTAAATTTGAAGTATAAAAGAGGATTTTGTAGTTGGCTGAGGACGCCGTTCTTTCAATCGCGGCCTCGTCCAAATTGGCAGCCGTTAAATGTCTGTGAAATTTGCCTGGCGTTCTCGAACACTCTGATCTATAGAGGCCCGTGTTTGCTGAGGGAAGCAGCGCCGCCGCCAAACGCGCATTGACCGCCAGCCATGTTGGTTTTTAGATAATGGATGCCGCGTCGATGGTATCTGGGGAGGGGGGGGGGGGGGGGGGGTGGGGGGGGGAGGAGGATGGGGGGGGGGGTGGGGGGGGGGGGAGTAGTGAACGCAGGAGTGATGACGCATCGAGGGAGCGCAACAGTATCAGAGAAATTGTTTTGAGTCCGGGCAAAAAATCGATGTGTTTGTAATTGCGGACGACGTAATGACCGGAGGTGGAGGGAGGGAGCTGCACGGTCAGCGCCATCTTGGGTTTGTCCATCAATCATTTTGTGCGAGGCAAAGATTAAAAGCTGGTTCACTTAATGTTATTATCTTCATAAAAGAGGCTGTATTGGCTGCTCTGAAAAAAACAAGCCGTGATAATGATCTGATTTTGACGTACGTTGATTTTTCATTGATTACAAACTATTTATATATATATTAATGTATGTGTGTGTGTGTGTGTGTGTGTGTGTGTGTGTGTGTGTGTACAAAGAGGCAAAGCAGGGAAATGCTAGGGAGCTCCATACCACTAGGGGGCCTAAGAGAGCAGACCAACTACACATTAGATAAATTTCTTCCACACTAAATCCACATTTTACTTTGAACACTTCCTCAGCTTGAATTTGCTTAAGATTAAATAACAAACGAAAGAAAAAGCTGAATACAGTAGTAAGGATTATATATGTACTTTATGATCTGGACATGTTAGATGATACACATTCATAGCAACATAGCATCATATTTGAGTTCTGTGTTATTAAAGTGCATTTCCTTGTTTTTGTGTCGTATCAGTGTAGTGTGATCTGGTTGGTGAGGCCCCACGAGAATTTTTGCCCCGGGCCCTAAGACACCTTTGAGCTCCTCTGAGTGTACTTAGCTCAAACAATCTCCAAAAGCCAGAGGGCGGTAGACGAAACCCTGCTGCTCTGAGACATCTTCGCGTACCCAGTCTGTGTGTGCGCGTATTTACCAAGGCACAAGGGGCACCAACCTGTTCCATATGTATCTTTTCCACACATTGTGCATATTTGTATTGTTATTGACCTTTGAACTCTTGAGTACCTTCAGAAAATCAAGTTTAAAAAAAGCAAAATAAACAAAAGCATGCTTGCCTCAGACATGCTAATGCTAACGTAGGCGTGCAGTTGTAATTAGCGTGGCGATCTTAATATTTCTACTTCTGACGTTATATAACTAGGAAATTTGGAACTTAGGGTTTTCTGAGGCTCAGATGTAGAAGATTTAGCAAACAGGATTCATCAAACACGTGTGAATGAAGCTAAATACAATTCCGGGTTTGTTTTTGATGAGGGAACATGATTAAAAGCACCAAAATGTAAAGTGGCCTTTATACGATGTTGAACCACTTGAGTAAAATGTGTCAGGGGTTAAACGTGGGTCAGGGCAGTCAACGGTGAGTTCTGTAGTAGGTCAAAAGTTTTAGCTCGTTTAAAAGTATCTGTACGATCACGGCTGAACCTTTGGCGTCGGCGTGAGGACACGTCAGATCATAGAGAGCACTTTTGAACTGGTTTTAGTGTGAGAAGATCATTCTAATCCGCACAAAATATCCAACTTCCGTTGTGTAAATGTTCATACTTGTGTGTGAGTGTGTCGTCCATGAGTTCACGGTTCCCTGCTCGGCTCCACAGAGAACCACCAGGAGCAGGTGGAACATGAGTGAAGAGTAAATGGGACTTTTATTAATGAGTAATAAACAAAACACAAGGAGTTAATATGCAAAAAACTATTATTACCATATTAATAACAGTATAGTTGAGGGGAGCTGCTCAATAGGAGATGGAATAATATTTATAACTCTTTTTAAAAAAAATATTATTATTGTTATAATTATAATTATAATTATAATTATTATTATTATTATTATTATTATTATTATTATTATTATTATTATTATTATTATTATTTATTTTTAATTATTATTATTATTATTTTGGCCCAATTTCAATCATAAGAATCAACATGTGTACTTATTATTTTGTATTCTCTGTTATTAGTAATAGTAACATAGTAATAATGGTGGTTTAGTCATCAGACCACGTTATAGATCAGATCTGTGAAAAGATGAACCCGTTTCAAGGCATTTCTGCGCAGTAAAAACACCTAATGAAACGCACGACACATGCATTTAATGCCACACCGCGCAACATTCCAGACAAAGACAAATATCACGGACATGGACATCGTAAAGTCACACGGTGCCCCTTTAAGTGTTTCATTGTGCTATTTCTTGTTGCTGCTTCTGTTTTATTGACATTTGGAAGATCCGAGCGGCAAGTCTCCCGCGAAGTTCATGTCATGTATTTATTCATTCAGGCATTTTTCAGTTTCCCGCAGTGTTTGAGCGGCTTCAAGAGTTTAGGACTTTTGTAGGTTTTTTTTAACACATGTTTGTCCTTGTTTGGTCTCGCTTGGAGCCCAGTTTAGTCTTGATTTGGTCCTTTCGTTGCAATCCTGGTTTAGTCCTGGCCTAGTCTAGGTTTAGTTGTAGAATGTAGTTCCGATTTGTACGTGGTCTATGCGCAAATGAGAACGCATCCTTGGTTGAAAATCCGCACGTGTTTAGCCTTGTTTGGGTTTTTTTAACCGTAATTGCGCAATTTTTTGGCACAAGTTTGAAAAATCCACTTTAATCGAGAGAGAGGGAGAGAAAACATTGAATTTTGTGCCAGTTTTTCTTTCAAGTGGATTTGTGCCCGCGAATGACGGCGACGTTCGATCAGGAAAACCCATCTCCAGACCTTGTGAGCAGGAGCTCCGGAATCCACACACTCTAGACCTTCTTGCTGTGAGGCCAGAATGCTAACCTCTACGCGCCCTTTTTTTGACCGTACATTTGGGCTCGTTTCTTAACTTTACAACAACAACAACAACAACAACAACATCTTGCCGTTCTCTCGACTCGATCGTGTTTTCCGTTTCCTCGTTGCTGGCTCCTCTCCCGTTCCTCTCATCTGCACTTCACACTCTCTTAGCACTTTTCTAATGTGGCGGCTCATTCACACCTCTCCCTCCTTCTCTCCTTCTCTCCTTCCCTCCTTCTCTCCTTCTCTCCTTCCCTCCTTCTCTCCTTCTCTCCTTCCCTCCTTCTCTCCTTCCCTCCTTCCCTCCTTCTCTCCTTCTCTCCTTCTCTCCTTCCCTCTTCCCTCCTCCTCTTCTCTCTCTCTCTCTCTCTCTCTCTGTCACCCTCTTCTCTCGCTCCCTTTTTTCTTCCTCTGCTTTCCTTTTACTTTTTCTACTCCTCTTCTTTCTCACTCATTCTCCTCTCTCTCTCTGCTCTTCTTTCTCTTTCACTCTTACTTTCCCTCTCCCTTTTATATTCCTTCCTTTCTCTTATTATTTTCCTCCTTCATAACCCTCTCTCCCATGTCCTCTCTTTATTCTCTCTCTTCTCCCCTTCTCTCTCTCTCTGTCACCCTTTCCTCTCGCTCCCCTGCTTTCCGTTTTATTTTTTCCTCACTCCCTCTCTTTCTTCCTCTCTCCCCCTTGCTCTCCCACTTGTCTTTCTCATTGTCTTTCTCTCCTTTCCTCTTCTCTCTATATTACTTCTTCTAACTCTCTCTCTCTCCATCTCTCTCTCTCTCTCTCCTTCTTTCTCTTTCTTGCTCTTACTTTCCCTCTCCCTCTCCATATTCCTTCCTCTCTCTTATTTCCTTTCCTCCTTCATCACCCTCGCTTCCCTTTTTCTCTCTTTATTCTCTCTCTTCTCCCCTTCTCTCTCTCTCTCTGTCACCACTTCCTCTCACTCCCTCTTTTTTCTTCCTCTGCTTTCCGTCCCTCTCTAACCCAATCGTTCTCCCGCTCTCTTTCTTTCCTTTCTCTCCTCTTTCTTTTTCTCAATCCCTCTCTTCTTCCTCTCTCCCCCTTGCTCTCCCACCTCTTGTCTTTCTCATCATCTTTCTCTTCTTTCCTCTTCCCGCTCTATTACTTTCTTCTCTCTCTCTATCATTCTTTCTTTCTTACTTTCCCTCTCCCTCTCTATATTCCTTCCTCTCTCTTATTTCCTTTCCTCCTTCGTCACCGTCCCTTCCTTTTTCCTCTCTTTCTTCTCTCTCGTTCTCTCTCTCTCCCACACTGCAGACAAATGTGTAAAGTCTCGTACACAAATGCTCGCTTTGGTCCTTTCACCTCCGTTCGCACTCTCTTCGCACTCCGTCCCGATCAAACCGCTGCCACACTAAACACATTATTATTCATGTTATTGCGTTCCACTTGAACACAATGCATCTGTCGTGGAGTTTTGTGTGACTCGTACGACAAACAGTGACGCGGTTAAAGCGGCACTATGTCACTTTACTGGTGGAGGGTCCATTTGCCATCTTTGCTTGATAATAAATAATAATTTAAAAAAAATCAGAAGCTTTACAGAACTATAATAAAACAGTCAATTTTAAGAAAAATTAAGCAACAAATGATGTAGAAAGTATGAAAAATTACTGAAATGCATTAAAAAAAACGTCTCCGTGGCAGCGCTATTTCTTTACCTGGAATGTTCTACAGCGATAAACATATTTCCATGGAGAAGCCAGGTTACAGGTAAGATCTGTGAAGAGGCAAACCCAGTAATAATGTATTTTTTTCAAGGTATTTTGGAGTAATTAAATAAAAAAGACAGAGAAGTTTAATGCCATACTGCGGAACATTTCAGGCAAAACTATCGCCCCAGAAGCTGCAGTGCCCAGGGACCCTTCACCAGACTGGAGCCCGGGTTCTGTCTGGAGCTGGAGGATGGTTGTGCATGTTTTAGGTTGAAGGAGATTTTTGATAATAAGTGGGGGTTTCAATATAACAATGGATGCTAATATTGACAAAACGGAAATCGGTCTTCTCCTTGCTGAAGGTAGCGTAAAATTATAGTTTAGTCGATATGTGGAAAACTTTACACCCAGATGCAAGAGATTAATCTTTTTTGCCTCCAATAAGCACCAGTCTTTCTCAAGAATTCATATGTTTTTTGGCAGGTCATGGCGCTCAATTCAGATTTTTTTCACCAATCATATCTTTTCGGAGAGGCGGTTCACATTGAAAATAAAATGTGACTCAAATCGGTTTTGACGTGTGAACGCAGCGGTCCTAAAGTATCTGATTTGGAGAAGGAACAGAACAAAACCAGGAATTGTGCTGTTGTTTCATTACGAGAGAGATTATAAAGAGGAAGCACAGTTTTGTCAGCTGATAGTCATCTTTATCTTTTGTCTTTGTCACACCATTTCAATGAAATTGCGCTTTCTAGCTTTGCTGCTGTTGTTATCTGGCAGGCATTTGAAAGGTTTATCTGTTTATTTCCCGTCTTTAAAAATAACAATAAAAGTGGCACCTGTTTTATTCCAGAGCATAAGTCAAGATAAATGTGATCTGCCTGTTCAGACACTTTGGAAAGATCAGATTTGAATCAGATTTAGTACCACATGAGAAAGTGATTGTGTTTGAAAAGATCTGATTCAGGCTTTTTGCACATAAATGTCATAAAAACATCGGATCTTGGTCAGATTTGGGTAAAAATAAATCATCTGTGACCTGCGGTGCGAACATAGTCTTAGATACATGCAGGAAATGTGGTACAAGCTCAAATTCACTCAAGTATAATATAAGATCATGCTCCAATTCAAACTGACCTAACTATTTCAGCAATTAATTCCCAGCCTTAACAATAGAAAATTAACATTTCACTATCAGAAAGCAATGAACGTAAAAGCTTTTTTTTTTTTACTCACTATAAATCAATACCTGACATTCACTGACGTGGGAAACATTGAAGCGGCACGTGTAATTGTAATATATTTGGCTGTATTTGCCTTTGGGCTGAGTTGTGTAAGCCGAGGAAGGAGATATTTTATAACTTACTTTATATGTATAATTTAATGCTCTTTTGGAAAAAAAAAAATCTTGTTTTGCTTGTCAAAGTCAAACTAATAACACAAATGTCTGAGGTTAAGATCTCCAGCAGACGAGTTAGCATTCATTCATTCAAAGAAGTCATGTTTTTGTAGCATGAATGAACACGCAACATAATCTGCTTTGCCAAAAATATTACTATTACTCCTTAAGTTATTTTTTCCCAGACTTAAACGGTCCGTACCCAATTTGTCCATGTAGTTAAGCTAAATTTTTAAATGTAAAAGCAGCTCAAAATGAGACGGCTGTGTGCATCTAATTATAAAGCATTTCATGGTCCGAGAACCAGGAAGTGCGCTGTTAGCATGCTTGCTGTTGTTACCGTGACAGCAGAACTCGGCTCTGGTCTCAGAAAGTTGTGAAAGGCGCTTATAAACTCCTCGCGGTGAGTAATTAGGACGCTTCGAATGCTTTAGGAAAGAAGAAGGAACAGCTCCAGCTTTAATTAAATCATCCTTTATTTTACTTTTTGATCACCTATTCATTTGCACATCATTGTATTTGAATTATGTAAAGCTCAAATTTCTAATTATTAACACTAAAATAACATGGGCTGCGCTGAAACTGAGCAAAGGATTGTCGATGTTTTACTTCTGCGACAAAACACTGCATTTGAGAGAATCCATAATGTCGCTAGTCTAACGTGAAATCATCCTTTTGAGATATGTTTGATGTTGCAAAGAGTGAGTCCATCTCTGTTCATAAGTTCTCATCTTTAGGGGGAGGAGTCTTATTCTTCTACTGAACAGCCTCGTGGTCTGTCTCTGTTTACAAACGCTAAATAACGCATACGGCGACATACGTTTGCATCATACGTTAGCGTCGTACGTTAGCGCCATACGTTAGCGTCATATGTTAGCGCCATACGTTAGCCTCATATGTTAGCGTCATACGTTAGCGTCATATGTTAGCGCCATACGTTAGCCTCATACGTTAGCCTTATACGTTAGCGTCATACGTTAGCGCCATACGTTAGCCTCATACGTTAGCCTTATACGTTAGCGTCATACGTTAGCCTCATACGTTAGACTCATACGTTAGACTCATATGTTAGACTCATACATTAGACCAGGGCTATTCAACATCAGACCCGGGGGCCAAATCAGGCCCTCCAGGTGATTTAATACGGCCCACACCCAATCTTCCAAATATTTAAAAAATATATTTATATATTGTTTACTGGTTTAATTCTGAGTTAGCACTAGTTCAGACCTGGTTTGGTCTTGGTTTAGTCCTTGTTTCATTCTGCTTTAGACCTTTAGTCTTGATTCAGGGTTAGTCCTGGGTCAGTCCTGGTTGGTCCTAGTCTAGTCCAAGTTTAAATCTGGTTCAGTCCTGGATGAGCAATTTTGCAGAGCGATGTAAGTGAAGCATTTAGTTATTCACAAAAATCTATCTAATCTAGCAGTAGTTGTATTAACAACATTTATTAAATTATTTGTTATTTGTTAGGGCTTTTTCTTTATGCGACCCAAAATGTTGTTGCAGAGGCGTGTCGTGCACCTCCGGCCCAAAGGTCTCAGCCCACCCAAAAACCTGGTCCTCTGGAAAATTAAGTTGAATAGCCCTGCATTAGACTCATACGTTAGCGTCATACGTTAGCGTCATAAACTTGCATCATAGGTTGGTGTCATACCTTAGCGTCAGACGTTAGCGTCAGACGTTAGCGTCATACGTTAGCGTCAGACGTTAGCGTCATACGTTAGCGTCAGACGTTAGCGTCAGACGTTAGCGTTATACGTTAGCGCGTCCTTACACCATCCATGAGTATTTCATGTGGCTGGAAATTCAATCTCTCTCCACGTTATCTCTCTCTCTCTCATTCACCCTCTTTCTCTCCCTCTCCTCTTTCTCTCCCTCTCCTCTTTCTCTCCCTCTCCTCTTTCTCTCCCTCTCCTCTTTCTCTCCCTCTCCTCTTTTCTCTCTCTCCTCTTTCTCTCCTCTCTCTTCACCCTCTTCTCTCCTCTCCTCTTTCTCCTCTCCTCTCCTCTTTTCTCCCTCTCCTCTTTCTCTCTCTCTCCTCTTTCTCTCTCCTCTCCTCTTTCTCTCCCTCTCTTCTTTCTCTCCCTCTCCTCTTTCTCTCCTCTCCTCTTTCTCTCCCTCTCTTCTCTTCTCTCTCCTCTTTCTCCTCTCCTCTCCTCTCCTCTCTCCCTCTCTTCTTTCTCTCCCTCCTCCTCTTTCTCTCCCTCTCTCTTTCGTCTCTTTCTCTCCCTCTCCTCTTTCTCTCCCTTTCCTCTTTCTCTCCCTCTCCTCTTTCTCTCCCTCTCTTCTTTCTCTCTCTCTCCTCTTACTCTCCCTCTCCCTCTCTCTCTCCATATATATGCACAACTTTCTTTCTCCCCCATCTCCCCTTGTTTTCTCTACTCTAACTTCCTTTCTCTCTTTCTCTCTCTCTTTCTCTCTCCCCTTACCCCATCAACTCCTCCAATTCTCTCTCTCTTTATCCTCTCTCACTCTCCCCTCTATTCTTTCTTTCCCCTCTCGCTCTACTTTTACTACTACTACTACTACTCTTTTATTTTCTGTCTTACCCCATGCTTTCTGTCCTTCTCTCCCCTCTTTCACTTTCTCTCTTTCTACTTATTGTATTCTCTCTCTATTTTCCTCTCACTCCTTGTTTTCATTTCTCTCATCCTTTCTCTCCTGTCACTCTCCCCTTACTCACCCCTTCCATCGCATCTATTTCTCCTCTTCTCTCTCTCTGTCTTTACCATATCATCTCATCTTTCTTTCCCTCCTCTCTCCTTCCTCTCCCCGCTCTCTCTCTCTTTATCTCCCCTCTCTCCTCTTTCTCTCTTTCTACCTCTTTTATTCTATCTCTATCTTCCTCTCACTTCTTGTTTTCTCTTCTCGCATTTTTTCTCTCTTCTCTCTCTCCCCTTACTCACCCCTCCATCGCTTCTCTTTCTCCTCTCCTCTCTCCTCTTTCTTTCTTTCCCTCCTCTCTCTCCTTCCTCTCTCTGCTTTCCTTCTCTTTCTCCCCCTCCTCTCTCACACCTTATCACCTCCTATCTTCGCTTCCTCTCGCGTTTCTCATTCCCCCTTTTCTCCTCTGTCTCTTTTCTTTCTTTTACTTTCTCTCTCTACCCTCTCTATCACTCGCTTTCCTCTCTCCTCCCCATATCCCCCGCTCTTCTGTTTCTCCCTCCCTCTCTTATCCCTCTCTCTCTCTCCCCTTATTCGACCCTCTATCTCTCCTTGTTGCCCCTCTCTCTCTCTTTATTCCCTACATCTCTCTCCCACTCTCTCCCGCTCCCTTTCTCTCATTTGCGGTTCGAGCTGCCGCGGCGGTGGCTCATTGTTCCTTCATCAAAACTCATTCAATAACGCGAGCTGTAACCGAGGCTGGCACAGGAACATGAGCGAGGCAGACGAGGGCGCGCGGGCGACACGAAAACAGGGGGGGATTTCAGGCCGTCACAAAAGACACATTTTACCCTCAGCGTCAAAACATGAAGCCGTTCCAGCGGATTTAGGCAAAGCACTGGATATTTAAACATGATTGTATTTGATGAGCGCATTAAATCCAGACACAGAACTGGGCATTGTTACACATTTACATCAAGCTTTCAAGCAGGGTTTGTAGAATTGTGATTTAAAATGTTGTCTATGTCTAAGCTAAATGTCTAAAGATCTCTTTTTATTTTTTGGGAGTATCACAATATTATGCCAATCCAACAGAAATGCGTTAAAACCTGTCTTTAGATGTATTAGTTAAGGCGTAATTATTAGACGAAAATTACTATAAAATTAATCACTTTAAAAAGCAACAAAAAAATGATCTTTTTGTAGCATTTTTAACTATAAATGATATACTTGATGTTATTAAAATATGCAACATTTGAATATTTTAATAACATTAACATTATTATCAAAATTTCAATATATTACCCAACTCTGGTTTCATTTACGCACATTTACTTTGTATATTTCTTTATTTTTTTCATAATCAAGCAGCCCTAACTTTTACGCCCCGTCGTTTTGTCTTGCAGGTTGTTCGAGACCCTGCAGTCCCTGTTCTGGTCCATCTTCGGCCTCTTGAACCTCTACGTCACGAACGTCCGCGCGAGACACGAGTTCACCGAGTTCGTGGGCGCGACCATGTTTGGCACCTACAACATCATCTCGCTCGTGGTGCTGCTCAACATGCTGATCGCCATGATGAACAACTCCTACCAACTCATCGCTGTAAGACGCCACTCGCACTTTGCCAATGTGGCACTGAACTGGACCAAAACCTGGACTAGGACATGACCAAATTAAGTCTGCATCAGAACTCAAATGCTGAGTTAAATGCTTGTCTTCTAAATCAAGCGTAGTGCCCTCTTCATGGGTTTCGAGTTTCATGTTATAGACGCCATTTTGAGAACATCTGAAAGACATAGATATAATATATTTGGTTTGGAATTTCAGTCCTTTATTTTAATTGCTCTGAAAAGCCATGGATAGGACATAATTATACTATAACCCAGTGGTTCATATGTAGCCACCTACCAAACCAGCTCTAAAATAGAACTACACTTTTGCTCTACTAATTCTAAAGAAGGACTAATCCAAAGAAGGCCAAAAAAAATGTTGATCAAATTGAGTTTAAATTCTGTAATTCTTTGAACGGCTTTGGAATCCGTCCTTAAGGAGATTGTGATAAAAAATATTTGCTCAAATACAGGTCAAATGGCCATCAGTTGGAGCAGAGTCAAGTTCTGTAGTAATGTTTCAAATAAAATCATAGAAAACAAGGCAAAAAAAATGCCATTTCACTATTAAAAGCTAAAAGTAAATCATAACAAATAACAAAGACTGGTTTGGCTTTCCGATTGGTCATTGCTTCTTTGGGTGTGACAGGATAGTTGAAGTCATTTCTTTTGTCGTCACCAGGACCATGCCGACATCGAGTGGAAGTTTGCACGTACAAAGCTGTGGATGAGCTACTTTGACGAAGGCGGGACGCTGCCTCCTCCCTTCAATATCGTCCCCAGCCCGAAGTCGGTGTGGTACCTGCTCATGTGGCTCCACACGCGGCTCTGTGTGCGCGGACAGCCGCCCGGAGAGGACTCCCACAAGTGCGAGAACCTCCGCGAGTTCACGGTGAGACAGCGGGATTTCAGGCTGGATCAGGATTTACCACAAGTGAGGAAAAGTATGGTGGAGCTGTCCGTGGTGCTGAAATGTCAGTTTGACACTTCCTCCACTTGAGGCGGGACACTACAGGCAAAAAAACATGTTTAATGTTTTGGTCAGTTTTCTCTCAACATGTAAGCTTTCACCTGGAAACAAAATAGCACAATCTGAGTTTAAAATGTATTATTAATTCATTTCAACATCTCACAGTGCATTTTTCTCCCATAGAGACATAAAGATCAGTCCTTAAAGTAGCACCTACTCACACCAAACTTTACAGTCTTTGACAGATTGTACGGAATTATTATTATTTTATTTTTTTAAGTTTTAAGTCCATTAAATTTGATGAGATTTTCAAAATCCCTCTCTTTATATTTACTACCTTCACAAAATGAAGCAAGAAAATAACCAGGCTCAATCTGTTTTTCCAATTTATATCCCAATTGTGCAATTTTTTTCCCCAATTTTTACACATTAAGTGCCTTATTTATGTGTGAAAATGTTAAATGATGAAAAGTACAGAAAAAGTTTCAGATGGATGGATCTAAATGTAAGAGTTGTTCCTGTTCCACTGCAGCGGCCTGAGCAGAGACTTCCGACTGAAGCCTCCAAAACCCTTGGAGCTGGCTCCTGATGTAGAACTCATGTATTCCTCCTGTATCCAGGATTATGGCCTTCTTGACAAGTAAATCGAGAGCTTTACCTTTGGCTCAACTCCCTCTTCACTGCAACTGTCCAATGTAGCGACCCCGTGACGCACACGCTGCACTGATCTCCGTCTTTCCCTCACATCGAAAAAGAGCGCGATACACTTGAACTTCTCCTCTCAGATTAGATTTATTGAACATTATCTTGACAGGAGATAATTCTGATTCAGGAATAGGAACTTATCATAAATTAGTATATAGTCTCTTGCCAGACACGTAACCTGTACGTCACCGGCAGCCATCTTGGTTCTAGTCCTAATGTAAACAAATGTAAACTCCAAAGGAAATCTGGAAAACGACTCAAATATCAGAACTGTCCTTATTGTCAGCTGCGGTGCCGACATTTATACAACTAATCTTGCGTCTTAAAATTACAGCTGCATTTAAAATAAATGATAATTGGCTTTGTTTTAGTGAGTTCAAATGCCAGCCAATGGTCGCAATGGGCAATTAGCATTCAGGCCGAACATAACGGACACTAATTAATCTTCTAAAGCAGAAATGTGGCCTGCAAGTGTCGGAAACGTTCCCTGTGCATAGTTATAGTGCTGCACTCACTATTTGTTCCATGTTTTATGTGATTTTAAGCTTTTAGTGCTTACTTTGATGAAGGTTTTTGCCAGTTATAAGTCCATGTGAAGTCGTGGAGAAGATGTTCAAAAGACGTATCTCTGAGACGTTAATTGGCAAAAACCGACACCTTTCAGGCAACATCAGTGAACAATTTTGCCTTGTATTAAAAGGCAAAGCACAATAATATGTCTCTGTTATTGATATGTGACGCACGTTTGCTTGAATCGATACAAAATAAAACAATAAAATACATGGAAAACGTCAGATGGAACGAGGTGTAAAATACAGTTGTTTTCTGGTCGTGCTTTGGTGTTCTGTGATGACAGGATTTATTGTCTAAAAACATCCCAGGACGAGGTGCGTGTAGAAGTCTAAACGACGCACAATTAACTTCAAGAAAACAGGACATTCAGTTGTTTGCAGGGGGGAAAAAAACGATTTGAATGATTGCAGCATTTGCGATTTGCTCATTACGGCCACTGAAACTGACATGAAGACTTGTGATTCACCATGTTTGGGCTCAAATTAACATCTTTCCCATTTGAAAATAACGACCCATTTGCCAGTCTAGTCATTCCCACGAAAACATTACGAACAGAGAAGTCCATTTGCGTCGTCCGTGTCACGGCTGGGACCAGAATCCACTGAGCTGCAGGCTAAACGACATCTGCTGGTCTCTGCCAAACCAGTCCCTTAGGTCTGGTCCAACCCCGGCTTTTACATGTCGACTGGGACAAGTTTATTTGCACGGGACAGAGCGTGCGGAACTGGGAGACTCTTTTCCTCGTGCTGAGTAACCCTTGAACATTTTACTTTCAATTTGAATTCCCGCTACACAAACAACACAGACGTTTAATTAGAGCACAAAAACACAAAAAAAATGTATGTTTCTTTGTCTAAAATGTTAACTCCTTTTAACTAAAAAGACCACAACGGATTATTGAGAATTGCAAGTTACTGAATCTTGATGGATCGATTAATTGCACAACCCTGGTATGCTGTAGGTTGCAGTACACTTTAGATCAGGGGTGTCCAAATGTTTTTCTCCGAGGGCCGCATTTTGAAACATTCGGAGCAGAGGGCCACAGACCACCCAAAAATGAAGTGAATCATTCGAAATGGTGCATTTGACATCGTTTCAATGAGCCTACACACCTTTCATAAGACTTGGAACATTAATATTAGCTTGGTATAACATCAAAATGCTTGAATTACTACTATTACTTACTATTACTACTTTTTGTTGTTTGGACCACCTTAGCAGGAAGCCGGAGGGCCAACAAAAATTGGTCTGAGGGCCACATTTGGCTCCCGGGCCGTGGTTTGGCCATGCCTGCTTTATAGTATTGGGTGTACTTAATGAGACATGTACCGCTCCCTCCATTGCACGAACTCAAACCGAACTAAGCGATCAGATTCGTTTATTTCAGTGACGCACGAGAGACAGAGGAGCTCGCCGGTCACTTAAAACTAAACTAAACTTCTCTCACCTCAGATCGACAGCGTTTTGCGCTTTGCCTCGTCCATTCTGCAGAGATATTCAGTGTTTTTCAAGCGGCGATGTTTGTTTTGATCCGGACTGGGCCACGCGTGTCCCCGATTGGCTAATCCACCTGTCAACCACGCCCATCTGAACTTGCGGCGTTGAAAAAGGTGGTAGGGTGCCGCTCGTGGTTGAGTGGATAGCACGTATGCCTGGTGTGTGGGTCAGGCCGTAGCATTGCGGGTTCGAATCTGGCTCTGGACAATTTGCTGCATGTCATTTCTCAGTCTCATCCTCATTTCAGGCGGCACTGCCCTGTTAAATAAAGGCTACGGGAACAAACCTGACTGATCTGCAATGTTTTGGTCTGGTTTCCTTTTTAAATAGTTTTTCATCTTGATTTTTGATTGTATCGGTCTTTTCTCCTGCTAAACTTTGTGGGACAAGTAAAAGTCCTCTTATCTTATACGATCCTGATGGAAATAACATAAAAGCAAGTATTGATTATGGCAGAGTGCCGGTATATAATAATCAGATCGGATGTATACGGTAGCGGGACACAATTCTTAATGCAATTTTTGTGTGGAGATTTGCATTTTTTTCCTTTTTTTTCATTCAAGATTCAGCTCACAGTTCAGTTTAAAAAGAAAAAACAGTAACATTTGAGTAAAGATTGAAACATGAACGGCTAACATACAAGAATCTATACGTAACTACAGCATCCACTACTTTTATGCCAGATATGCCACTGCGATTCTACTCAAATGCGATTGCGATTAACCTTGCAGCCTTATCTTTTGTCTTTTTACTGCATTGGGAGGTATTGTGTGATTTCCAGACCTAAATATGGGCCTCAGCTGGGAGAGGAAGAGCAGGTTTAAGCAGACGAGTCATCTGCATCTGCTCCACACGTTACATAAGAACAACAGACAGGCCACACTGGGACCACTGCAGAAGACAGACAAACAAGCACCAGAGCTGCCTCTTATTCATCTTTAAATGACCTATTTTTCTGCATTATTCAGGCGTTTTGGCGGCTGAGTGGTTAGAACTTGTATCTGAACCTTCCAGGTTCAACCACCAGGTGATGTGGGGACTTTTCATCCCCAGAGTTTGCATGTTTCGTGTCTGGGTGTGTTTTCCTCCGTGCACAACCCAAAACATTCAAAATCGGTTAAATCCTCCTGCTTACGTCCTGAACACGTTGAGCCCAAGATCTGGCGCTCTGGTGCTGCACAGAAGGTGGTCCCAGCAGCATTAAAGAATGAGTGAAATGAAAGGCAGAGGACACATTTTCCTACAGTTATAAAAGTACACCTTAACACTGTTGACTTTTTATATTTTGCACCTTGATTTATTGCATATGTTGTAGGGCTATGCAATTACGCAATCAAATGTATTTTATTTATTTTATTTATTTTATTATTATTTTTATTTATTTTATTTATTTATTTTTATTTATTATATTTTATTTATTTTATTTATTTTATTTATTTTATTATATTTTATTTATTTTATTTATTTTATTTATTTTATGTAGAATTATTTTATGTAGATTTATTTTATGTTAGTTTTATTTATTGTATTTATTTTATTATTTTTTAATTTGTTTTAATTTTGTTTGAATTTATTTTATTTATTTTATTTATTTATTTATTTTATTTATTTATTTATTTTATGTAGTTTTATTTATTTTATTTATTTTATTATTTTTGAATTTTGTTTGAATTTTGTTTGAATTTTATTTTATTTATTTTATTTATTTTATTTATTTTATTTATTTTATTTATTTTATTTATTTTATTTATTTTATTTATTTTATTTATTTTATTTATTTTATTTATTTTATTTATTTTATTTATTTTATTTATTTTATTTTATTTTATTTTATGGAGTTTTATCATATTTTATTTTATTTATTATAACACGTAACAAACAGGACAGGACCAGCGAAAAACAAATCAGCTACATTTTAAAATAAGATTTCAAGAAAAATAAGGCATCCAAGGAAAAGGGAGGTTCAGGCACACAAGAGTCAAAACAAAAGTCCCTCCCATTTTGTCCAGTTTCTTTCAAATGACATGATTACATTGAATTACAAGTATCAATTACAAAAAATGTGTAATCGAGTGTATTACCGTTAAAACAGTGAAATAAATGTGACTCAAATGATTGTGATGATGATTTACACGTCAAACTGCTCTGCCATTTGAGCTCCGAAATGATCCGAATGAGTCCGTTTACTGCTTCTTATTTTTTCTCATCTGACTTCGGTATTTCTCTCGTAATATTTGTCCGTTTCGAAAGCGAGCCGGAGACCGAGACGTGAAGCCACAAAAACAAAAAAAAACAAAAAAAAACCGAACATCTTGACAGTGATTTAGCCCCAGACAAAATGAGACGAAGCGGCAGAGATGGGCTGCGAGTGTGAAAAATGCTCGGAAACACGCCCAGATATGAACTTTTGAGAGCAGAATTTCAAGCGATAATCTGATTTGGGAGAAGGAGACGAGCGGTATTGACGCGTTCATCACGTTTCCATTGAGCTGCGATCGATAGTTAAACTTCTCAGCCGCGGGGTTTATCAAATGTACGCGGGTTGAAATTGGAGTCATTTATGAGGAGTAACTGTGTGTTTGTTCTTGCAGGAGAGACACGCCGACAGCCTGATCCAAAACCAGCATTATCAGGTGAGCTCAAAACGATGACTGAACTTCACGTTGACTTACTCTTCAAACGCTCGATATTTAAAGGACAAATATTATGCATTATTTTGTACAGTTTTTGGCCCTTTAAACGTGTTTATTTTGGCTGTTTTAGAACTTAACACTTAACTCTCATTAGGATTTGTGGCAGCGGAGGGAATCATCATGAGGAAATAAACAAAAGCTAGCTTGCCCCTGACAGGCTAATGTAAACACACCGCTGTGATGAAAGCCGATTTGACGGCAGAAACGAGTCTGACGATGATTTATGGTCTTAAAAACGTCTCAAAATATCTTATGATGTCATCGCTCTATGACGTCACAGAAATGGGAATTTGAAAGCAAGTGTTTTTTCTGAGGCTCAAAGGGTAGAGGACATACTAAACAGTGTGAATGAAGCTAAATGCAACTCCAGGTTTGTTTTCGATGAGGGAACAATGTTAGAACGGGGTTAAAAAAGGTGAAAGCAAGTACATTTTGGATAATATGTGTCCTTTAAAGTAGTTCATTAATGCAAACGGGTGGAACATCCAGTGCAACGACTATGCCAAACACCAGCTCTGATCTGTTTTGCTCCGGCAACGTGGTCAACAGTCCTCTAAGCGCAAAGTTTGAAACCATGAAACCCTTTAAAAATGCAACTTTTCCAGAGGGGGGGATCTGCCACCTTCTTATCTCCATGGAGATGTTATTGCTTAGCCTTGAACATTGCACAGTATTGCACTAAACGCATCAGCCTCAATGGAGAAAACCAGGTGACGAAGGTCGGATCAACGGAGAAACAAACCCGCTGAGTTGAGGTTTAATAATCAAACGAATATATGTAAAATGAAAAATAAAAAAATAAAAAAAAGTGGAGAGATTACACCTTATACTGTTATTTGGACGTTCACAGCATAACTTTTTTTTATTTTAGTTTTATTCAGCTTTTTGTATCATTTTTGTATGTAAATTATACACATTATCATCTAAACCTGAAGTATCGATTAGTATCTGGGTACGGACAACCTTATTTGTCATCTTTTTTTTCCCTTTTCTTTGCCTGCTTCTTTATCCATCCGAACTCATCGCAGTGAGAAGTTGCATTTGTTTGGACAGAAGTGCCTTGCCCAGAGACACAACAACAGTACACGCTTTCGAACGGCATGCAAGCTAACCACCAGTTGCACGAAGCTACCAGTGAACGGATTCTAATTGGTCTGCTGCGGAGCGATGAAATGAGTGGGAGAGCGTATTTAAAATCCGTCCACATTTGCATCTTCACTTTAGTTTCTCGGATATTATTGGCCGTCCTTCACTTGCGTCCATCTCCGTATTTGATTTGGCCTGGCCCGTTTGTGTTTGGCTCCGCTCTGCGTTTAAAAAAAACGAAGAAAAAAAAAGAAATGAGCGATGTAGCGTCGTTAGCAGTTGTTAGCGGCGGTTAGCGCTGTTAGCGGCGCCGCGCGGTGATGCTTTGGCATGAGCGGCAGCCTGGCCCGCGCGCAGGTGTGGAGTGGGAGGCAAAGGCACCAGCTCGCCAGCACCAAATGTCCCTGAAATTCAGCTAACCCTCGCAAATCAATACGGGTCACGGCGGCTTCTGCCATCAAACTGTGGCGGGAGACAGACATTTTGTAAGAAAAACAGAAATGCGCGCTCGTTCCTCTGTCGCCGCCAAGTCTGTGTGAGGGAAGCGCGGCGGCTGAACGAGCGCGAACGCAGCGCGAATGCACGACGAGGGATGTCAAGCATCAGGCTCAGTTTGTACTCCAGACCATCAAGTAAAAAATTACCCTAAAATATGGATTCCGCCTGGACATTTTTTCTTTATTACAAGTCCCTAAAGCTCATTTTTAGTGAATTTACCTTCAGCTTTAAGAGAAGGTCCAAACCCAAGTCATAAGTCCATGTTCCTGTTCCTGCTGCTGCTGCATATGGACTCAGTCTTTCACTGAGTAATATTACTTATTTAATATTTTATCTGAGGTCTAATGTCATTCGAATCAAGCTTCTTCTTCTTCTTCTTCTTCTTCTTCTTCTTCTTCTTCTTCTTCTTCTTCTTCTTCTTCTTCTTCTTCTTCTTCTTCTTCTTCTTCCAGCCAACTGAAAAGGTGCATTTACCGCCACCTACTGTATTTGTACATCTGACTTCTTCTTCTTCTTCTTCTTCTTCTTCTTCTTCTTTGGTGTTTTATGGCAGTTGGTATCCATAAAGTGTTACATTACCGCCACCTACTGTAGTTGTACGTCTTCAAAGTATGCGTTTTACTCGATACCCTAGTAAAAAAAAAAAAAAAAAAAGAAAGAAAAAGCGTAAGCGTAAGCGAGCTAACTTTCATCCTTTTAAACCCGTCGGTGGTGTGATAAGACCCGTAACCATAGCAACTGTCTCCAAACAGGAAGTGATCCGTAACCTGGTGAAGAGGTACGTGGCGGCCATGATCCGGAGCGCAAAAACGGACGAGGGGCTCACCGAGGAGAACTTCAAGGTGGGGGCCATTTTATGTTTAAGCGCTTTCTTCCGTTTTCATAGGTAAACAACACGTAATATCACTGAGCAACGTGAATAAACTCAATCTATAGTCGTTTTATTTCCTCTTAAAATGACAATATCGGGATTAAAAAGTGCACGATCCATTTTATTTAGCATATTTCCTTTTGCTGTATTGTAGAACTTTGTATTTGTTCGATTTTATGCCTCTGAAAACATCCTCCCAGTGTTATTTTTACGCTCTTTTTCGCCTCGTAAATCCCCCACTCGAAATAATGGGTGGCTTTTCTGGTCCCCGGATGGAGCCGCCGGAGCTCAGATGTGCTGCTTTTGAAGTGGAATATTTCCTTTGGGCGTTCAGAGAAAAAAAAAAAAAATCAAAATAAATAGTAAAAAACCCAGTGCTTATCGCCGTGCATATTTCAGTGTGTGTGTATGCGTGTGTGTGTGTGTGTGTGTGTGTGTGTGAGAGAGGAGATTTAGGACGGAACAAAAACGTGTTAAACTAACATCAGCTGGAGTCCGGTGGTCCCAGGAGAGAGAGAGAGAGGGAAGCATTTGGACATTTTGCGCGCCGAATGTGCAGTTATATCTGTAACGAGGCGGCAGATAGATCTAAATGCTTTAAAGTCGATGGTTCTCCAACTTTTAACACCATGTACCACCTAAGATAATAGTGGGCTTTCAGAGTACAACCAGATTTAAACCCTCAAAAAAACGATATCGACCTGAATTAGGGCTAAAACGAGGTCTAAAATAAGACAAAGAGGTCGTTCTAAATCATGATCAACCCAAAAGAGCCTCTAAAAGAAACAATTAATAGAAAAGGACAAATAAATAGAACATAATAACAAACAAAACATGTGAATTAGAGCCAGAAGAATAGGAAACGTCTATTACATGAATTGATATTGGCAGTGTCCACTGAGCAGAGTGTCGAGGTGAAGCGCGTGCAATCGCTGTCTTGATGTCACCTTCTTGATGTGACGTGCCGTTGACCTGTGAGGGAGGAGTTCACCAAGATAACATGTCATCGCCGCGGCGACGCAGGGAACAGGAAGCAGTTAGGGCCAAAAAGCATGAGATGGCAACACTGCAACAAGTAAAAGGGCTTTTCAGTTTTGCAATTATTTAAAATGTCAAGAACTGCAAAAGATGACGAAACGCTTCCATCAGAGTTGACAAAAAAGATCTGAAATAGAACGCTGAACTGACGGACAGATGTTTGTACAGATCTAACGGGTTTCTGCTACAGCGTATTTTCTTGTCTGTGGAGGAGATTATAGGACTTTCAGCCTTTGCAGTTTGCCTATCTGTGTCCATTCAAATTGCCATTTTGATTTGATTGCGATCGGTCTTGCAGCCCCAGTAGAAAGACTAATTTGAGCTTTTTATTGATCTAAAATAGAGGCTTAATTATTCAAACTAATGAGAACTGTGCGGTTTTTGTTGCATGTGAAATTCTCACGTTTTCCTTCTATTTTTTCTTGTAGGAGCTGAAGCAGGATATCTCAAGTTTCCGCTACGAAGTCTTGGACCTTTTGGGGAACCGACGACCTCCTCGAAGGAATTACTCTTCCTCCAGCGAAACCACGAGAGACGACGGGAACACGGCTTCAGAAGACGACAGCGAATCAGGCGACGGAGGAGGAGGAGGAGGAGGAGGAGGAGGAGGAGGAGGAGGAACGGGAGAAAAATCAAAAAAATCATCCAAGGGAGTTAGCTTCATGGTCCCACTTGAAGAAGACTCCGGAGCAGGGTCGACTTTGGCCGTTTCTGCTTTGGTCCGATCGATATCCGGGATGCCTTCGTCGGAAACGGCGGGTGGGCAGGACGAGGGGCCGGAATGGGGTTTGGAAGAGGAGGACGAAGACGGGAAACCAAAAAGCAATGGGTTAAAAACAAGCATGTTGACCGCCACTTCCGCTACCATGCTAGCTTCAACCTCTTTCACGTCGTCCCTGGCGCGAGCGAGAAGCCGCCTGCAACAGATGTCAACACCGAGCGGCAAAACAGACTCCTTCAAGCGCCTGTCCTACCTGTTTTCCCGATCCAAGCGCAAAGCCCCGCCCGTTCCGTTACCACTGCAAACGTCGCCGAGTTTCACGATCTCCGACGGCTTGCTGCGACCGCTGGGCAGCCACGGACATGCCGATTTCGGGCACGTGACGCGGAGCGAGCCGCACCTGCACGAAGTCGGGAGGTCCGCGGACAGTATCGGCCCGGCGTTTTCCCCCACGCGCCGAACGAACGGACGCGATTTGCTGCTCGCCACTTTGCCCCGCCCCCCGCCCTGCCCCTGCCAATCGCTGCACTGCGCTTCCAACATGTCAGAGTCCAGCTCGCCGCTTTTGGATTCGAGCGAGGACGTTTTCCAAGGCAGCGGAGGCGTGGGCGGGATCGGAAGGGTGGGCGGGATGTCCGGGGCAGGGCAAATGTCGGGAAGCGGGCGGGGTATGCTCATGGGAGGGTGGGTGGGGCCTTGTGACGATGTCATCGAGGACAGCTGCGAGGTCATAGAGGAATCTGTGACGACGCAACTATAGGACGGGCTCGGTCACGTGACTGTTATCGTTTTTTCTGTTTTGTTTGTTTCGAAAACAAAGGAGAGAGAGACAGAGAG
The DNA here is from genome assembly GCA_015082035.1 of Chaenogobius annularis. Taxonomy (NCBI): domain Eukaryota; kingdom Metazoa; phylum Chordata; class Actinopteri; order Gobiiformes; family Gobiidae; genus Chaenogobius; species Chaenogobius annularis. The sequence goes on from BJKM01000751.1 coordinate 70,841, forward strand.
AGAGGTGGGAGGAGCCAGGAGTAAACACAGGATTCAAAGATGGCCGCTTTTGGATTTTTAGCGGATTCTCTATGAAGGCAGTTTGATGTCATCTGGACACCTTCACCAGCATGTTATTCTAGATCAATATTTATCACAAGAGCATTTAGCAAAATAGTATTTTATTTATTTTTGTAGTCCTGAAACAATCTTCACCTCATTGCCGTAGAGTTCAAACTAGCTAGTATTCGAAAACTACTCATGTTTAGCATTAGCAAACAATAGAGAGAGGTACTATTGCCTTGACACGTAGCCACCACCACTAAATCGCATGACAGTATTATATATACGCTACCATTCTTAGAGGTTTTTGGCATGATTGTATGTAGTACCTAGCATAGTTAGCCCAATAGTTTTAGTAAATGACTTCTTACCTGATGCTAGCACTTTAAAGCCAACAAATTGTAGAGCTTGATGTACGTTTTCTTGAAAACTTTAGTAAATTTAGTTTGACTGAAGCCGGTTCTGTTCTATCCAGCAAAACAGTCTGAATTGAAGAATGTAATTTTAAACGCAAGATGAAAATAACTCATTTGAACCGTTCTCACTATCCTTAGAATGCGCCTGCCATGCTGTGAGTTCAATGCGCGGGTAAAGACATTCGGTATGTCACGACGCTGAGGCCGGAACAGAGCAAAGCAAGAGTGAAACAATCAAGAAGTGTATATTAAAATGCATCGTGAAAGCTGCACAATAGCCTTGTTTCCATTGGCCCCGTTTAAGGGGTTCTAAGTAGCCCGCGGGAAGTTTTACCTCCCAAAGAGTTCTGGTGCGGCTGTGCGAACAGTAACATTTCGATTACCACGCCCGCCCGACAATTACAAAAAAAGCCAAATAGCGTGGTGACGAGTAATAATGAATGACGCACGGCAATATAACATCGTTCCTGCACGCGCACAGAGCTGCCCGCCGCCGCCGCGTCTCACTGCCGCCTCGCACTCCGTCTCTGCACAGTCTGCCGCTGTGTCCTGCCTCTTCTCCGGACTAGAGCGGTCCACATCAGCGGACCCGCGGGAAGCCATCCACCTGGAGCTTTTATTGTGTTCACATTTGAGGCTTCGGAAACGTCGTCACACCTGGAGCGTGACTGCACTGTCGATGGGCGCGGGTCATTTAGCAGAAAGGCAGTGGGAATGCTTTGTAAAAACGTTTTAGTGAAGGACTTTTTACCTGACTCATTGTTTGAATAATCGTGATTACAATTACGACCCCAAAAAAAAATTGCGATTATTATATTTTCTATGATCGAGCAGCCCTATGTTGAGCCGGCGTGTTCCGCTAACCAAAGCTAGCGCACGTTAGCAGCGGTTATGAAGTTGCATAATGTATCTTAACATCAGCCAAACCCAATGTATTGCATAAAGAGATGTTTAAAACGTTGCTGAGATCGGCCTTATGTTTAAGTATATTTCAGATACGATTAAGATTGTATTTATTAATTAATAAAGAGTATGTTGCGCGCGTCTTGCTGGACGTGAGTGCAGCGCTCGCAGAGCCCTGGGACGATTGCGGCGGCTGTGGTCCGAACACAACGTGGAAACGATCCCCTGGCGTCAGTTGCCTCTCCACAGACCCGACCCGGAACATGGCCTCGTGGCGTTGCCTGCTTGTCACCGTGGAGATAGAGAAGTTTTAAAAAAAATTTAATTCTGTGGAACATTCCCGGGAAAAAGCACTTGAACCTCCCAAGCAGGTTTTGGACCCTACATGATTTTAGAATTATAATAAATATAGTTTTAAAACATGAAAATGTACAACCCAATCATATTTTTGCCTTCCTGAAATGCACCTTTTACTCCTGTCCTTGTTACTAAAGTGATGCCCATAATTCGTTCTGAAGTGCACCTTATCTTAGTTCACAAAAGCTATGCATGGCAGAGTGAAAGTAGTCCAAGATTGATAGTTGAACCGCTGGAACAGGTTTACAGGCCAAGCAATTGGAATCTGCTCGCTCGTCTTCTTTCATATCTAGCTTTATTTAAAACGCACTTTCGCACAAAACACCCCCCCCCCCCGGACATTGAGGTTAATCGCCAGCTCCTCTTTATCTCCCGTCAACATGATTTATATGGAAACAAGTTTAGCGCTACAGGGAGCGTTAGCGTAAACGCGCGGCTCAGACGCGGTGACATCCAACTGCCTTCCGCCAAACATTAGCATTGTCGTGCATCGGAATCAAAATAAAGCATGGGGATTACTTTTTGGGGAGATTTTTGACCCGAATGAGTGGATTTTGGATACGAGGAGCTATAGTTGCTTTGTTCACCCTTTAACCTTACGGGATTTGCATCGGATTACAATCTATTGGAAACACGTTGACTTTGATCCTAATTTTACCTTGAAATGGAGTGATTTTTGGTTTTTAAATGGCTTGCTTACGGTGAAAAAAAAAAGAGCATACCTGGAACTGAATGAACAGCATGGATCCACTGCAGCCTCTCTCTCTGCACCACAAAAGGGCCAAGGAACTTCTTTTCTCCTGATAACACTTCTAGTAATAATCGTACTAATAATAATAATAATAATAATAATAATAATAAGAGACTTATATCAATACAATAATTTTTCTTTTCTTTTCTTTTCTATTTAAAAACAACTGTGTTTGCTTCTATTTGAGTTGCCTCTGATATTTCTGGCTTCTCGTTCGGCTCTTCCACAATAATACACTTTTAACTGGAAAATCTGTTTTAGTAAATGAGTGCGAGGGAAATTAATTACTGTCAATGGCTCCCTTCAGATGAGATCAAAGCAAAAGTGAACGTGGGGGCATTTCATTCATTCATGTTTAAAAGTCTTGCATTTTGTATTATCCAGGCTATGATTCTGTTGTAATTAATTGTGTCTGTTAATTTGGTTGCTTTATCAAACAATCTTCAATGAACTGTCAAACCACCAGCTGACGCCATCGAACATGTCATGTATTTATTTATTTTAAAGGTGCACTACGCAACTTGTCAATGGCGTTATAAACTACAGACAGACTTATACATTTCATAAAGCGTATTTATTTATCCACTATTAATCGATGAACAGTTTAATCGTGAACACCATTCATTCATTTCTGCTTTTAAAACGTTTGCACTGCTCAGCGTTGGTATTGCATGTAGAATTCACGTGTAATGACGTCATAATTACGGAGAACAAGTCAAAAAAACACTTCCCCCAGTAAATATTTATTGACAAAACACCGAGAAGGACTTCCATCTCCATGTCTTGATCCTTGAGTAACATTTATTCTGATTCAAGAGCACAAATTGCCCAACAGCATGGTTTTGTCCTTTAAAGCTGGACTGTCAGACTTTATTGTTATAAAAAAAATATATTTATTTTTTTCGCATCGAGTGTATGGTCAAAAAGCAGGACTCTGACCAAAGTGTGCACTGTCTGCGACTAATAATAAAGTGGTTTATCTCTTTATCCAAACTTGGAGGTAAGAGTTAGTAAGCAGCACTCTGATTGGCTGAGCTTTGGTGGTCCACCCCAGTTTTACTTAACCGTTTGACATGAGTGCATGAACAGAATATTAACCGTGTACAAAAGGGTTTGAGCGAGCTAGATACTATGTTAGATGGTTTTAAATACGATCCATACTTCCCTTTTGCTGTTTGAAGCCCGGGCACCACAAATTTGATCAGTTAATTGCTCTCCTCGCTCTGTTCAAATTTACAAGACGTCTTTGTTTTAGCTTAGGTCAATTGGCTTCACAGTGCATCAGCAAATGGAGATCTTGCCTCAATTATTGATTTTATATGGGGGTATTTCAATATTGCAGCGATTTTGGTGTTTTTTTTGTACATCATATTGCATTATTTTAAGCTAATCTACATGCAAAACCAAGCCGAAAAAGCTTAGTTTTAGAATACAAATGTGTATATTGATACTGGTCAAAAACAACCTCTAAACCTATTGAAGAAACACGTCCAAACGCATCAGAAGACGATAAGTATGATTGATTTATGTCATTGGAACCCTTCTAATGCATCGTCTGTGGGGAGCCATGTAAGCCAAGATGTTTCTTTCATGGTGAAGTGAAGTTGCCTTTTTCTCAATCTGGGACGTTCATCTCAAAAGAAAAATTTCACTGTAGTTTCATCATTTTTTAGCATTTATTTTTGTACTTGGGAACAGACGGCGGGCATGAGCTGAGGCTGTTGAATATACTCTGGTTATTATAATACCAAGATGAAGTAGAGTTATTAATATGCATGTTTGATCAAGACGACTTTACTTACAACACACACACACACACACACACACTGCACAATGTGACGAGGTGGGCAGCTGCTGGGACACTGTGGAACGGGCTTTTTGGTTTTTAATAAGTGGGTGGGCAATATTGAAAAGAAATGAGTATCCTAATGACAATATTTGTACTATAATACGTTCAATGCGACAAAAATGTCTCTAAAGTTGAGATTAGACTATCAGACAAATTCAATTACAGTCAAAGTACCCCCAAAAATGCAGACATAACACCATAAACATTTTATTTATTTTATTTATTTTATTTATTTTATTTATTTTATTTATTTTATTTATTTTATTTATTTTATTTATTTTATTTATTTATTTTATTTTATTATTATTATTATTTTTTTTTTTTTTTATTTTATTTATTTTTATTTAGCTTATTTAGCTTATTTAGCTTATTTATTTTATTTAGCTTATTTAGCTTATCCATCCATCCATCCATTTTCTACCGCTTGTTCCCGTTAGGGGTCGCGGGTGACTGGAGCCTATCCCAGTGCCTTTGGGCCTTAGGCGGGGTACACCCTGGACAGTGGCCAACTTAGCTTATTTATTTTATTTAGCTTATTTAGCTTATTTAGCTTATTTAGTTCAAATCACCTTTTTTGCTGCATTTTTTAAACTAAATTACAGACTTTATTTTAAATTTTGGCTGAAATATTCACCATATTATGTGTATTTCAAAATATTGCCCAACTCTTAACTGCACTTTATTCTTCCAAAGATTGTTGGAGCCTGAAGATGAATTTGATTAAGACGTTTGGACCATTCAAAAGATAGAATATTAAGTTTTTAATTGCCACGGCAATGGTGCAAAATTCTCATCACTCTGAAACCCAAGGATAGGCCCTTTAATGTAGTAACAGTACCATTTAAACTACAAATATTCTGCAAATGGCTTCCTACTACTACTACTACTACTAACTACATGCCAACTAAGGCTTTCAAGGTATTTCAAAAAGCACAAGCATGATTTTAAGATGAGAAACGCCGTGGTCAAGATGTCTAACAGTCATTAAAAAAAGAACAATAATCAATGGTGGAAGACGTATTCAATTTGGTTCGTTAAAGTGCCGGCGTGTACCAGTTTCAGCAGGTGGCCATACCGTGGAGTATCATGGCTAAAGGAACAACATGTCCATGGAAACAACAGGACGAGGCTGCTCCAGCCCAAGTACCAGTCAGGTTTGTGGAGATGCAAGCCCGCTCAGAGCAAGGACACAGGTTTTTATGTATTTCAGTGCGATAAGAACATCCACAATAGAAAAACTTGCTTTTGATCCATCTTAATTCGGGGGGTAAAAAGTTACACAGTGGGGCTTTAAGTAAAAGTACAAATACAAGGGTAAATGATACATAAGTAAAGGTATCGCCTGAAATAATCTACTTCAGTAAAAAGAATTGTGCTGATTTTTGCTCATCAGAAGTTACTGAATCCAAGACTTTTTCATTTTTGTTAATATTTGAATTTATTTCTGTTTCCTCAAGATTGAGATGTTAACTCAAGACAGACAAGATATACCCATAAATGTACTTGAAAACAAACGTGTCAAATCATAAGGAAAAATACTTTCTACTATTCAGTCCAGTTCAAAATGACCAGCTCTCAAATGTAAAAGTATCCACTGCAAGTACAGCACTTTTATGTTTGTACTTTGTTACTTTCCTCGTATAAATAGGTCCTTAAAGGCTCAGGGTTGAGTAGGATATTTTTACTTAATTTCTTTATTAAATGATCAGGTTAAAGTCCAATTTTCTCACACCAATGTCGTGTTACGCGTCGTTTTAATCTCTTCCCTTGCATCATTCCATCTCAAAATGCTACCCGTAACCGTGGTGACCTGGCGTTCTCCTGTCTCCCTGGCAACCCGGCGTTCTCCCGTCTCCGTGGCGACCCGGTTCCGGGCTCGGCCTCCTGTGATCAGTCACCTCCAGGACCAGATGGCAAAAGTTCCCGTAGAACGGACAAATCAGCCGCGAGAATGTATGGAATTAGGTTTTTCGGTTTTACGTCCAAAAAATGTTGTGTTATAATCCCAGATGGAGGGAAATGAACTGAAATTATTCATTAGGCAAGATAAATATTCATGGGTTTCAGTTTCCTTTTTATAGGTGACGATTTCAGTACTTTTCCCCTTTCAAACGACGCCATTGGACGCTCTTTAATCGGGAATCGCTTGTCGTTTTGGTCGTCATGCCAGCCGCAAAAACACCCAAGTTATGCATTTTAACACATTTGTCATCAAGTTCGCAAACATAGGAACTTGCTCAGGCGTCAAGGTGCAACATAAACCAACAAAGAACTTACTGATAAAATAAAAACGCGGTCTCAATATGTACGCAGGCCAACAGGCGGACGTGGCTTCTAGTTTGTGGTTGATTCCTGCAGCGCCACCTCAGGAGAGTCGGGGGAGGTATTTTCGTTGGGTTCAGTTTGTTTTTGGAGCCGAAGTTGTGTGAGGACGTGAACAAATCCAACCGAACCGGTGTTTCGACTTTCAGTCCCAATCGCACAACTGAAGTGGACAAACAGCACCCCTGAGACCCCCGCAATAGGCTTGGATCTGGTGGCGCTGGATCATTGTGGCCTTCGCAGGTTTGTGGTTTACTCATTGCGATCGTTCGAATATCAAATTGTGATTCCTTTTGCGGCTCTTGCCCTTCATCTGGGAGTATGACATCACCGCATTCCGCAATCTGAAAACAGCCAAGCGCGACCAATCGAATCGTTCCTCTGACATTCGACCGTCGAGCCGGTTGCGGTGCAGTGCTCTGGTCGACCATCAGGGTGACACGGGGCGCGCATTGGCAGTTCCTCGTAAAAATAAAATAACAAGAAATCCTAAGCGTATTGTTCAGATTTACTGCTAATAATTGTATTTTGTTAATCATAATTAGCTGGACTATACAGGACTAAAACACATACGGAAATGTATTTTTATAACAAAGACAACGACATTATTCAATCAAAATGTCAAAAAAGAATTACTTTTTTTTTTTTTTTTAATCAATATTGTACTTTATTCATGAAAAAGAATTACTTTTTTTTTTTTTTTTAATCAATATTGTACTTTATTCATAAATAATTTTCAGTCACCATATTTCTACCTTTTATTTGGCTGATAATGTATTTAAAAAGTCCCAGATAATCGTTAGTGACGGCCCTATTTATTAATAAAATGAGCGTTAGAGTTTGTGGTATTTCTGACTAGCTCGTAAAAGAATAATAATAATAATTGATTTCAAACAAATACTACATTAAAACAGTCAAATATCAACCAAGGCAAATAATCTTCATCTGCATTTCTATCATCATTCTCTCAGAGCCTGTAGGTCACAATTCCAGCAGCGTCTAAACTGGTTTTCTAATTTAGACTTTATTTGGTGTAAATATACCTGTTGTAAATATAAATTATAGTTTTACACCAAGTAGCTATTTGTGGAGAAAAGTTTTTAAAAATCTGTAGAAAATGAATGGAAGTGACATCACTCTAGGAACACTCCCATTTTCCATTCCATGCGAGGTTTGTGCATAATCTGCATTCAAGAAAAAACTTACTTTTTTAACTCTCTAAACATAAACATGAATTCAAAATAAAGCCGCTCTCATATATTTTTGTTCGGCAAATTAAAAAATAATAACATTAGACGAGTTTTGGCCCAGTGGTTGCTAGCTCATTTCCTAGTGTGACGTCATCAATTACAACCAGGAAGTAAAATGATAAGCCTAAAATATGCGCTATTCTGTCGTTTTTTTAAATATTTTTTTGCATAAATGTTCATATATTTATCTTAACTGCATTTTAGTCAAAAGTCCAACCTGTCATAGGCACTTTAATGTGATTGGTTACATCCACCTGTCAGTCACTCAGAACATGACAGAGGCTGACCAATAGGAGGAGCTGGCGTTTTAACCGTCTGTTTAGAGCCGCTTTTAACCGAAAAGCAATGAATAAGACAAGCTTTCCAAACTAGCAAAGGTTCAGACGGTCAAACAGAATAACGTTAGTCACCCTTAGCTACACCTGAACCATGAATATTCTGTGCTATTCCCAGGTTGTTGCCGTGCAGACCAGTAAATCCAGCGCACGGGACGTAAAACGAGTGCGCGCACGTTGACTGGGGAGTTCTGCTGGAAGTAAATGAAACGTTATTGACGTTGTTTTCCTTGGGGCCCCATAAAAGACACATCAAAGTTTCAAGTCGGGATATATCGTTGTTACAATGGGAATTGCCATGTGCAGCGTCTTGGGAAAGCAATAAAAGAGCTGCTATTCAAAACTCAATATTATATCTTTTAAACTGTGAAATGTCTTAAAATGTTGCCTATAAACAGGACTTTAAAACCCATTAATAACTTAAAATAATGTATACATAGACAACAAGTAATATTTTATCTGAGCCTTGATTTTGTTTGCGGAAGGACCTGTATTTTCTGTATAATCAGGCTAAGAACAGTAGCTGCTAATATTGACGTTAAAGTCTGCTGCAAGAGAACGAACAAAATATGATTGGTAACTTCAATATTAGCATCACAAACGTGCGTTGAACTTACAAATATACGTTCGTTTGTCGTATAGTTTTTCGTTTGTCATTGTATAACCATATCTAAATCTAAAATGATCGATATTCTCGGTTGTTGCTGTTGTTCCATTGGCTGCCCATCAGTAAAAACCTACACACTTCCACACGGACACAGCATCCTTCAGGTTCCCTTCTGGTTTTAAAGGGATTTTCAGCTTTAAATAATCAAATAAAAGTATATCCATTTTTACGCGACTCCTTTTTTGATTTGGGTTTCCACAGGGATGAATGTTTGACTCGACTGTGTTCTTTTTCTAGAAGCGAACGGTTAGCGCACGCTGTGAACTCTTTAATAAAGGCATCCTTAGAAAAAAAAACAACATTTGCTCCGAGTTGTTTTTAATGTGTAATGTTTACTTTTGTTATTCTTTTTACTATATTAGGCTTTTCGAGGCCTTTCACTGTTGTATTGCCGTTAATAGTGAAAAGATGAAATCACAAACTAGGAATTTGCCTCGACGATATGATGGTAACATAAAACAATGCATAACTTAAAGGTCTATGTTACTTTTTTTGGAGGTGACTCCGCTCAGAAGATATGTTTTTGTTTATTTGTTTGTTTATTTATTTATTTTGACCATAAAAACACCTGTGATGGAATGAAGCGTAAGGTTGTCCATACATTAGTTTCCTGAAAACAACTGAAATGCCAATGATCTTTAAACTATACACATTTTCAGGTATTGTGTATTAAATATTTAAGATAAAAAAATGACAAACTTGTTCAAAACATTTCCAAATGTCTGGGTAACTGACAAAACTTTCCATTGTCTATGAAAAAACAGCACATTTTCAACTCCGGTTTCCCTTCAAGTCAAAGCTTTTCAAGTCAAGAGTCATTTTAAGTCATTTTAACTTCACCTTTTGCTGTAAATCAGTCAAAACGAGATGGGCAAAGTACTTTTAACTCAGATATTCCCTTTCTGCAGCGTATACACACCGGTTGGGCCGATGCTCTCGCTGCTTTTATGTTCCGCTGCCAGGAAACTTACATAACACAAAACCCACTTGAATTTGACCTTGAAATTCCAGTGACGTTCTCGCTCTTTTCACATGCCGTCGCCAGCGCTGATTCCTGCCCCCTTTGTCAGCGAGACCGTGAACGGCAAAAAATCCCTTTCCTCAAGTCACTCGGAGAAGTGCGCAGCGAGTTATTTTTAGCCGAGCCGCTGAAGTTGAAGATTTAATTGACACCAGCCGCTAGCTAGCTCCCCCGTCTTCTCCGAAACCGAACGAGATGGCGCGTCGTGGCGGCGGCGGCGGCGGGGGGGGGGGGGTGTGGGGGGGGGGGGGGGGGGGGGGGGGGTGTGTACGAGGAGATCTGAGGGCACGGAGCGGCAGAAATCAGGTCAAATTTTGCAGCGTCATCTTATGTTTGGCACAATATCAAATGGAGGCGCAACGTTGCAAGATTTGGGAGACGTTCTTCCAACTCAGGAATGGCCTACTTTGACAAACGTGACTAACTTTGGTCGTCTTCTTGGCACAACGATTCCTGGCAGCTCGAACCTCAACACCGTTCTACCCATATATATATATATATATATTTGGTTTTTCAGTAACGTTCATCTTCTTCGTCTTTAATCACGCAGTATCCCTTGATTTCTTTTAGTCATTTACATGCTTTGGCAATCACGCCATGGACCGGGAGGATGAGCGGATACAACTCATGCTAAGTTCTCCTTTTCTGCTTTCTCATTCTTTGCCGCGTCTTTGGTGTTCCTTTTATTTGAAATGCTGAACGCCCGGTTTAACCTGTATGCGTGTTATGTCTTATCGCGTGATTTCACATCTTTCACACAAGGCACGTGGTGAGTTTGAGCGACGGCCGTCCAGTGAGTAGCGCGGCGTGAAGATATCTGACAGGTCGCCGAGACGCCAAGTTCGCAGCCAAAACATGTCGCGATGAATACGTTTGACTAGAAAACCAAGAGATATCCACCCATATTGTCACTTTCCCTCCAAACCAACACAATATGAGTGATGAGATGTACAAAAATGAAGTGAATCTGGAGCTTTCGTGTGCTTTAAAGAGCCTGTACCTGAAAACGTTGTAATACATATGCCAGGTGCCTTGGTGGCGCTGTTGAAAAAGTAACACAAAGACAATGCGCATGCGCTGAACACGTACACCATGGATCTGTTAAAATATCTGGACCGGGTATTGCTAGCTTAAACACGTCGCTATAGATGCCCCGGTGGCCAGTCCATTGGTACTGCAGCGAAAAATCCTCCTGAATACTTAAGCAGATCCCTTTTTTGATCGACGTCGCTAAACTTTGCAAACTTGTCGAATGGTGAGTTCGTCCGACCCACATCCACTGAAACTAGCTTATGTGCGCGCGACAGGTTTTTACGATTTTCAAATGTTTACTTTATTTGGTGTATTTATACCTGTCGTACATATAAATGGTAGTTTTACACCAGGTGTTTGTGGAGAAAACTTTGGAAAAATCTGTAGAAAATGACAGGAAGTGACATCACGCTAGGGAAACTCATTCCAGTCGAAGTTTATGCAGAATTTACACCAAGAAAATACTTTTTTGACTCTCTAAACATGAATTCAACTAAATAAAATCGCTCTCATATATTTATATTTGTCAAATTATTATTCTTTTTTACTTTGCCCCGTGTTTGCTGGGTAATTTCCTAGGGTGATGTCATCAATTACAAACAGGAAGACAAATTATAAACCTAAAAAATGTGCAATTCTGTGACAACATTTTTTATAATTTTTAGCTCAATTCAAAATGTATGTATCTTAACTGCATTTCAGTTCAATGAGGTGTCCGACCTGTAGGGGGCGCTTTATTATAACGCAAGTGTTTTGTTTGATCCGTCACAACTATAACAGCTCAGTCTCGTGGCTCAGTGGCTAGAGTCCAACGTTCTGCAGGTTAATTTGACTTCGACAAACGTTATTGATCCACAGGACACATTCCTTGTGCCGCTGCTGTTTTGAAAATCAGGATTTTTCAGTTTGTTCTCTCGTTTTTTGAGCTATTGAAACTAGTGTAATGCTGTTTTCGTCAAAAACACACCGGAAATCACGCCGCGATGTGCATCATGGTCATTTTCGACGCAAAATAAAAAGAAGTTAAATTAAACGTTAAGTGTTTATATTTGTCTGTTTAAGTCAAAATGTGACGTGACGCGTGACATCCCTGACGCGCGTCCCAGTACTCCCTCCATAGATATTGTCTGTCCTTCCTCTCCGGGGCTCCAAACGCTCTGTTCCACCTTGTGATGTCACCACGGCACGCTCTCCCTCTCCCCCTCCCTCTCTCACTTACCCACCTACCGCTATCTCTCTCTCTCTCCCTCTTTCTCTAGCCCACCGTCTCTCCTTCCTCCTCACTCGCTACATCTCCCTTTATCTCTCCCTCTCTCTCTTCTCCCGCCCTCTCCTTTCTCCTTCCTCCTTCCTCCTTCCTCCCCACTCTCTACCTCTCACTTTTCTCTTTCTCTTCACACTCGCACTCCCCCTCTCTCTCTCCTCTCTTTTTCTCTCTATCTTTCTTTCTCCCGCTCTCTCTCGCTCCCTCCCTCTCTCTCTCTCTTTCCTTCTCTCTCTCACTCTACTCCTTTCCCTCTCCATCGCTCCTTCTCTCTCTCTCCCCTTTCCCTCTCGCTCTCTCTCTTCCTCTCCTCTCCCTCCCTCTCTCTCTCTCGTCCCCCTCTCTGCCTCCTCTCTCTCTCTCTCTCTCTCCCTCCCTCCTCTCTCTCTCCCTTCCGCCTCCTTCCATCTCTCTATCTTTCTCCTCTCCCTCCTCCCTCGTCTCTCTTTCTCTTACGCCTCCCTCACTTCTCTCTCCGTCCCTCCCTCTCTCCTCCTTACCTCTCTCTCTTCCTCTCTCTCTCTCTTTCCTCTCCTCTCCCCTCTCCTCTCCGTCCCTCTCTCTCCTCCTCTCCTCCTTCTCTCTTTCTCTCCTCTCCCCTCTCTCTCCCCTCTTCCTCTCCTCTCTTCCTCCCTCCCTCTCTCTCTCTCTCCTCTTACCCTCCCTCACTTTTCTCTCTCCGTCCCTCCCTCTCTCCTTCCCTCTCTCTCTTTCTCTCTCCGTCCCTCCCTCTCTCCTCCTTCCCTCCTCTCTTCTTCACTCCCCTCTCCCTCCCTCCTCCCCTCTCCCTCCCTCTCCCCTCCCTCCCTCCCTCTCTCTCCCTCTCCCTCCCTGCCTCTCTCTCTCCTTCCCTCTCTCTCTTCTTCTCTCGTCCCTCCCCTCTCCTCCTACCTCCCTGCTCTCTCCTCTCCTCTTACTCCTCCCTCACTTTCTCTCTCCGTCCCTCCCTCTCTCCTCCTCTCCTCTCTCTCTTTCTCTCCTCTCTCCCTCCCTCCCTCTCTCTCTCCCTTCCGCCCTCCCTTCCGCTCTCTCTCATCTCTCTCTCTACTCCCTCCCTCCCTCTCTCCCCCCCACTCTCTCTCTCTCTCTGAGTCGGAGGAGGACTCAGAACCATCAAAGCGCTCAGCCCACACAGAGCACCAGCCACAGCGATGACAAATACTGGATTAAAAAAAATATCAGCTGTAATACTTTCTTTACTGTTGTGCTGGATCTTTCAGCTAATCAGAATCCAAAGCCCGTGTAAGCCTTCTTGCCCATTGGCCTGGCTGTAGACATAAACAACATGTATTTCAGCTCATAAAATAAAATTATTGCCCATAACTTTTTCAAATAAAAAGTTGTGGGCAATAAATAAATAAAACTAGTCTATACTTTTACAAATACGACACATTTTACATCAGTGCTTGTGTTGTGCGTACATTACCAGTCAGACAAAAAGAGCACATTTCAAAGTACTTTTTGCCTAAGTGCTTGTAACAATGCTCTCTTTTATACATCTGTGGCAGAGCTGGACCTTTCAGCTTTTCAGAACCCGGGAGAGTGTTGTACAGGTCCATTATACACGATAAATACTTGCAATTTAAACAAAACAGCTTTTACGTATTGTGTTTAAAAATGTACATGTGAATGACGCGACCCACTGAACTGCTTTTGAAACAGCGAGAATGGTTTACACAAAAGCCCGGTAATAAAAAGATTGGGGGGGGAAACTGCACCATTGCTGATGTGAATTTTATTTCATGTTTCATCTTTTGGAAGAAAAACATAAATAAACAAAAGCTCAAAGGCTTGAATGGCACTTTAAAGAGTGACGAAGGGCCAAAAAATATATTTTATTGTCCACAAAATTTAAAATTATGTGCATCTATAAAATGTCAATGTGTGGCAACAAAAAAACCCAAAAAAAAAGGATTTGTTTTTTGCTATGATTTCTACATAAGGACACAGCTCCCTCTGCTGGCACACAGGAAAAGTTAAAAATTTTTTAATGACAGAACCGCAGTGTAGCTGTTAGTTTCTTTTTATAAAACCTTATCTTGATGATTTTGCCTAATTAACGCACCACAGTTTATGGTAAATAAGTACGTATATAGCAACATACGGGTGCTTACTGTAGGCCTCGACAGGATAGTTTTATACTTTTAATAGGCTTACCTTTTTATTGAAACTCGTTGGTGATGTGTCTTACTGCTGTGTGCTTTTAATCATTTATTATTTATTCTAATTATTTTAATTCCCCTTAGATAACCGGGCCTGTACTTACCGGAGTCCATTAAACAATAATCATTCTAGTATTATTTATATCATCAGTTTATTTTCATTTATTAACCTTTATTTAACCAGGTAAGAACACATCGAGCACGAGACCACACTAATATGAAGTTAAAAAAAAACATTTAAAAATGTTTTGACATAAAATAAAATGGTTAGTTTGCGCACTGACGTGAAAAGATGAGCAGCGGTTCCTTCCCGCCCACCTCACCCCGTCCTCGGCCTCCGATTGGTCCAGCGCTGCAACTTCTCCCTCTCCGATTGGTCAGAATCCCGGCGTGCGTCCCCAAACGGAGTGCGGAAGTGCAGCAGCGCTCGTGGATTTAGCCCCGTCGGACGCACGCGCGCACGGGAGGATGTGAAACCGACCCGTATCGACCTCGCAGCGCCCTTTTAACGCCATGAAACCGCTATAACTGCGTATTCTTAGGCAGAGTAGACTTAGATCGAGCTGCAAGTATGATTTTAGCCCAATATTTTCTTGCTTTTGCCCTGTTTTTGGCGCTGGGAGCTGCGAAGAAGAAGGATGGAGGAGGAGATGACGAGTGGGTCCATCTGCCGAACAAGTGCGAAGGTAACCGGGCTTTTAGCAGCTTTAAACGGGATTAAATCTGACATACAACTCTTTATGCAACGACTATAACATTTGGGTTATTGTACGGGTGATATTTGTGCGCTCGGAGGGCAAAATGTCTTTGTTTACATTGCGCCAAGCTGCAGCGAAGTGTCAGATTTCACACAAACGCATCACGTCGTCTTATTGCAGGATAACAGAATGAAATGTCTCGTAAAAACTGTAAAGTAACGACGTTAATCATGCAAAACTGGCATCTAAAAACATAATATCAGCTGGCAGCGCTTTTGCCACATTTGTATTTACTTTTACATGACATAACACGATTTTAAAAGCAGATTTAATACATTGGATCACTCTCTGAACACGTAAATAATTGTAGACACACAGAAATTAAGTGCTAAAATGGCACCTACCAGAATGTAATTGATAGATCATGGTTGATTTGGACTAGTGCAGTGTATTTTCAATATATTTGGTCAGTATTAGTCGTAACCAAAGTTTAAGAACAAAACAAAACAAAACCAACCTTCGCACATTCATTAGGCGTTTGCTTGTTTTATGAAATGTTTTATTGGCATTTAGTTTTGTCATCCTGTGTTTGTTTGTTTCATTTGGATTTTGTACTTGACAGGGCACTCACTTTGGGATTTCCCTGTATACATAAAAGATGACATGATTTTAAGAAGGAGAATGTATTAGTTGGTAAATGTTTATAATATTTTAGGGACAGAATAACGAGGCTTGTTTATGACTCACACGCAGTTGTAATTAATGCTGCGCAACATGATTACGATATGTCATATAATGAAGTGCTGCGATATCAATTTGATAGCAATATTTTAATATTAATATCAGTTGCAATAAACCAAATATGTTCATGCCCTAATGTATCATATTATTATAGTCAAGCTTATTGAACTTAACGGAGACAAAACCAAGACTAAATCTAAGATCATTTTGACTGAATAAGGAAAATAAAATGTTAAATTCAGTAAATAGCCCTTTTATGCCTCTGTCTGAAATCCTTGCTCTCGTGTGAAATCTTCTGTTTGTCCCGCGTGTGAGGACTGGAGGAAGAACGTTTTCCTAAGCTGCTCCTGCAGCTTGGAACTCCCTTCAAAACGACTTGAGGCTGGGAGAACTGGTCTTAAATGTTTTTACGATTTGTGTTTTGAAAAAGAGGTCTCAATCTCAATGGGGTCTTACCTGGTTAAATAATGGTTAATAAATAAATAAATGTCTGACATGCAATATATTGCAATTTCCGATTATTGTTATGATATCGATGCTTTGGGGATATTTTGTATTTCTAATTGTAATCCATGAAATCGAATATTTGATTCAACATTTGTTCAGGAAGCAAATGACAATTTAAATTAGAAAATGGAAATGACCTAACTATTTGGGTCATACAACGTCCTCTGCAGAGATGTCTCCACAGGGTCGGGTTTTGTATTTTAAACCTCTACAGGAGGATGAACTGGTCCTCAATAACGTTTTAATCATTTTGAGAAAATGACAGAGGCTGATTAGGGCATTTTAGAAAAGGATAAGCATTTTTACAACTTTATGAACTCGTTTGGAACTGTTTATGTGCAGAAATATGTCAACAAGAAGTAGAAGTAGAAGGAGGCATGTCAAGGGCACTTCAGCCCGAGTGTGGAGGACAAATGAATAATAATGAAACGGTGAAGGGCCTTTGAGTGTCTGGATTTAATTGAAGTTTAATTTGAATTACAATTTAGGCTTCAATCAGTTCCAAAAAATATCGTTGTTGAACAAACAATTCGTTCAATTCTGTTCTAACTGGAAAATGGCACTTTTATAACACACATTTGTGCAAAACATCACTCATGAATACAAATGAGTCTATTCTTTCTCTTCGCGTTAACTTTAGACCGTAAATAGATAATAGTTTTGAAATAATTATGATAAACAAACAGCTAAACAACAGTGGTTTTGATTTTCTGTCATAATTGAGCAGCTCTGTCTTTGTCCGAGTGTCGCGTTTATTGTTGTGCGTGTGCTCTTTCTGCCGTCGCAGTGTGCAAGTTTGTGAGCATCGAGATGAAGTCGGCTTTCGAGGAAACGGGGAAAACAAAAGAGGTGATCGACAGAAACTACCGCTTCATCGACGGCAAGGGCGCCGCGCCGATCAAATACGTCAAATCGTGAGTGACTCGCGCCGGCTCTGACGCTGAAAGGACTTGTTGACTCGGCGGCTTTTTGAACAAATGTAAACGTAGAAGATGAAAAGCGTAGGAAGTTCATTTGAGGCCTCGGCGTTTCAGCACTGAAGATGAAGCCAATGCTGAAGCTGTTTCATTCATTCATGTTCAGCCCCCTGCTTGTCTCTTGTTATTACTTGGTCTGGAATGTTCCACAATTTGGCCTTCAGTTTATCTATCGCCAACGGAGACAGGCCAAGGGACCAGGTCAGCTCTGTGGGCTCACTATGTTTTGTAAGGCATTGTTTCAGCGACCAAACGCCTGTAATTTAATGAATGTAGCATTGAATAAGTTTAATGAAGACTTCTGTGTCACGGGACATTTACAGATGTACAAGTATGTAATTTAGTTTAGGCTCACTATTAACGTGCATTTTCTGAAAACTAGTCGTTTGAAATGTTTTCTACTAATTTGATCCAAATGGATTCTGGGAGATTAATAATGATTCATCTGGCAATATTAACAATATGAAAAATAAAAAGTCAACAAAGCGATGTAAAGAATTCTGTATAAAGTGTGGCTATATAAAGCTTAAAGAGGAAGTATGAAAGCTGAAGAAGCAGGAACTTGACTTAAACCTGTTCAACTGCTGCAAATAGTGAAGTCACAGTCGAGTCGAGAAGTAAATGTGCTCAAATCTAAAGGTACACGTATCTAGAACTACAAATATAAAGGTACACGTATCTAGAACTACAAATCTAAAGTACACGTACACGTATCTAGAACTACAAATCTAAAAGTACACGTATCTAGAACTACAAATCTAAAAGTACACGTATCTAGAACTAACTAAAATCTAAAATACACTACTAAACACAAATCTAAAATTAATTGTATCGAAACTACAATCTAAAAGTACACGTATCCTAGAATAAACATAATTCTAGAACATACTGATCCAATTTAGGTTACACTATAAACTACAAATCATAATAAGTACATTGTGTCTAAAATACAGACGTATCTAAACAATAATGTCTTAACGTACACAGTCTCTAGAACTACAGAATATAAGACAAACGTATCTAAATACACGATCTAGAACTACAAATCTAAAGGTTACACTGTCTTAACAAAAACTACAAAGTATGATCGTAAGAATAAGGTACATCGTACTCTTGGGTATCTAAAATCTAAAGGTACACGTATCTAAAAGTACACGTATCTAGAACTACAAACTAACTAATTCTCAAGTACATGGTGTCCAAGACTACAAACTAAAGGTAAGTCCAAAACTACAAATCTAAAGGTACTTGTATCTAAAACTACAAATCTAAAGGTACTTGTATCTAAAACTACAAATCTAAAGGTACTTGCATCCAAAACTACAAATCTAAAGGTACATGTGTCCAAAACTACAAATCTAAAGGTACACGTGTCTAAAACTACACTTCTCAAACAGAAACGGGCCTCTCCAGAAACTGAGCCCATCGTCATTCTGTGCCTCGTGTCGGTCCAAACGTTGGCACTGCCGGTTACTATTTTTACATCCGTCCCAAAAAGAATGCGTTTGTCGCCGTTAGGTGTTCAGTGTCTGTGTGACGGCACGTTTGGTTCCTCTCCTCAGGGACCTGCGTTTCATTGAAAAGTGGTGAGAAGAACGTGTGTCAACGGCTTCTGGAGTACAACCTGCACCAAGGAGAGGACCGGCTCCAACCGCTTTGCCAAAGTGAGACCCAAGAACTCAAACTAATGTGCCTGGGATAGATTACTAGTAGTAGTAAACGTACAGTATTTTCTGACTGATTTTTAAACTTAGTTTTGACTGGTCTGGGTTTTTTTAACTTTTTTTCACGTCCAATATGTTTTTTTTCATTGCGGCAAAGAGCCAAATATCATAAAGCTGCACTGTGCAACTTTTGTTTTCTGTTTATATGACAAATTGACGGTGACTATTGCTACGTCTGACTGACCAAAAATGAACATACTTGGCACAATAAAACGATAATGTTGAAGCTACTACTACTACAAAGCCTTAAGCAGGACAAATCCCAGTTAAAAAAAAAACAATACGCAATTACGGCGTTTTTTCTTTTTGCTAGAAAAGTACGGATACGGAATGAAAAAAAAACAAAAACAGTAAAAGTAGCGCAATGAAATATCTACTTAAGGTAAAACGATTTGAAGTACTGGTTTAAATATGTACTTTAAAGGCAAAAAATGTAAAGTATTTCACGCAGATTTTGAATTGATTGATTGAATTTGATTTTGAAGGAATGTTAAAGTGTTAAATTAACGAACCAATTTCAATACATTTTCTTGTGAATTTTATGTATATATTCCTTTGTTTGCTCAAAGCTTGGTCTGGAGCACAAAACGTTTAGGCAGAACGTCCTCTTAAAACGGGCAAAGAATAACCCCTCAAACCAAAATGTAAAGTACTTTTTACTTTTCAGTGGAGTAGAAAGTCTCACAGATACCTGCCCTCTGAAATAAAGGCAAGGCAAGTTTATTTCTAGTGCATAATTCATACACAAGGCAATTCAAAGTGCTTTACACAACAGGGAAAAAATGCATTAAAATCACAGACATGGCAGAAATCACAAAAACTTAATTTCTATTCATTCAGTTTAACATTTTTGCTGACATGAATCATACATTTTGTCTATTGGCCCTCCACTACTGGCAGACGCTCCAGACACGTTCCCATATTTATTTGACATTGCAGCCCAGCATAACAGATGTCTCCTGGATGGGCACATCGCTTTTAGACACGTCTGTACATAGAGCGTATGTGTCTTTCCTGACGACGCCTACGCCTCATGTGTGTGCCGTAAAGCTTTCTATTGTCAACGTCTTTAAATACAGATACCTACATTTTTTACTTGAGTGCAGTACTTTTACGGCTTTGTACTTTGTTACTTGTCCATTACTTCACTGGGACTGCAAACCCAGGACCAAAATCTGAAAATAAACCTGGATTAGCTCAGGACCAAACCAAGTCCACATCGGGACTAAAAACGGGCTGAGTATTATGATCAAAATACGGTATTGCGTTTGAACGCAAGCCACTCCACAGATCCGACCCTGTAACTTCATTACTGACAAAGAGAAAAATGTTTGTTCAAAATGTATTGGGTTTTTCTAAAAAATAGTGATGTATATCGTAGAATATCATGAGCAATTTATATCGATTATCGCACGTATCGCTAAATCGTCGTATCGTGAGCCGTTGTATCGCATCGGCGTCGCGAGGGACCCTGTGATTCCTAGCCCTAGTTTAAATCGCAGTATTTGAGTATCTGAGTATCGCATACTTTAGACCCTCTTCACTGTTTCAAACCCTCCAAGTCTGATCTGTGTTTTCGGGTGGTTGCGTTCTCGGTGTCCAGGGCATGTCCGAGACCTTCTCCACGCTCCACGGCCTGGTCAACAAAGGCGTGAACGTGGATGATGGACATCCCTTATGAGCTGTGGAACGAGACCTCGGCAGAAGTGTCCGACCTCAAGAAGCAGGTCAGTAAGGCGGCGACTAACGGGTCGCATTCCCAGGAGCCCACTGGTTACTACATTTACTAGTTCTATTGTACTCCGAGACTTTTGAACTACATCGTCAACCCAAATGAAAGCTTGAAATGTGGTGACTGAGGCTTCTAGATGGAGAATGTTTACGGAATAAAGTGTGTTATTGATTAAATTGTGTGCTCCTTTAGTTGGGACAGGGCACTTTTTTGGTTTTTTCGTAATGCTGCTAAAGTCCCTATTATGGTTTTTTTTTAAGAGTCTGAAAAGTCCAAATAAGCGCTAAAAACACAACTACATTCGATATTTTTGTCACGTAACCGTTGCTACGACGGTAAAAACGCGTACCTGCATTTGTTACGTTTTCACCTTTCACCCATTAGTTTGAACGGTAAAGGTCATATTTTGGACGCTGTAGTGATGCCAAAACCAGGAAAAAGTCAATTAAATGATTATATTTATAGTTCTGATGAATCCACTGTTGTGAAATAGACTAAAATCTAAATATTTTATAAAATAAATTTGCTAATCGAGGCTGGAAAAAAGCATCTAAAAAATCTATAAGGCACCTAAAAGTGTCTTATATCAACTGGTGGTATAATAATAATAATAATAATAATAATAATAATAATAATAATAATAATAATAATAATAATAATAATAATAATAATAATAATAATAATAATTCTCCTCGTGTTCCAGTGCGACGTGTTGGTGGAGCAGTACGAGGAGGTGATCGAAGACTGGTACAAAGGAGACCAGAGCGAGGACCTGACCACGTTCCTGTGCGCCAAACACGTCTTAAAGGGACAGGACACCGGTAAATAACACGCTACACTACACTATGGTGTTAGATATAGAAATACTCGGGGCAGACTGTTTTTTGTTGTCGTTTTTTTCGTTTTGATTACCTTAATTAAGGAAGGATTTTGGTCAGAAGCGTTGTACTTTGTTGTGTGTTCTTTTTCTGTGCTTCAAATAACAGCACTTAACTTATAACTTATACTTAATGTGATGTGTGACAGGTGTTTACGATGTTCTAATTTTGACTTCATTTGGTGTATTTATACCTGTCGTACATATAAATTATAGTTTTACACCAATAGAGCAGGTATTTGTGCAGAAAACGTTGAAAAATCTGTAGAAAATGACAGGAAGTGACATCACACTAGGGACACGCATTCTAGTCAAAGTTTATGCAGAATCTGCACATTTATTTGACTCTCAGAACATTAATTCAACAAAATAAAGGTGCTCTAATTTATTTGTGTTTATTTGTGTATTGAGTTTTGGCCCTGGTTAATTTCCCAGTGTGATGTCATCAATCAAACAGGAAGTGAAATTATAAACAAAACAAAAATGTGTTTTCCTGTGATAACATTTTTAGATTTTTTTGCGTGCAAAATTCAAAATATATTTATCTAAACTGCATTTTAATTCAATGAGTTGTCTGACCTGTAGGGGGCACTTTAAGTTGCAATTATTGTGAAAAGAAACATTGTTTTGTTATTATTCACAGTGAAAACCAAACAAGTGATTTATGTCATTTTCTTTCTTGATTTAAATCTAATTCCTCCAGTATTTGTTCAGTTTTATGAAATCGACCTTTTTAATTGATTTGAAAGTCTGTATCTCTGAGCTCTTCTTCTCTCGTCGTTCCTCCGGCGCAGCTTGCCTGGACGAGGAGTGGTCGGCGAAGAAAAAGGGAGACCGCGCCGCCATCGCCGAGGACAGGAAACACAAGAAGGGCACGAAGAAGAAGAAGGGCAAGAAGGACGGCGACGCCTCGGACGCGGAGAGCAAGAAGAAAAAGGACAAGAAAGCGAAGAAGAAGAAGAAGAAGTCCAAGGCGCCGGTCGCGGGCCAGGATCCGGGGGCCGCGGCGGGCGAGGAGATCCAGCCGCAGGTGCCTCTGAGCGGGGCCAAGACTGAGCTGTGAGCCCCTGGTCCTGGAGGCGGTGCGGCGGTCGCACTGGCAAAACGGGAACGGTTTTTAAAAATGTCTTGAATTGTAAATGTTTATCTTGATTTGACTAGTTAAGACTCATTAGCAGGGCTTAATTTACTTCTTTAAGGACACAAATTATGCAAATGAATTACTATGACTCGTGTTTGCGCTTTCAACCGCATTATTCCCCCGTCAAAAACATTGTTGGAGTTGTATTTCGCTTCGATTTAGCTGTTCGATGAAACCTGTTCGCAAGGTCGTCTCCCGTCTGAGCCTCAGAAACCCCTCCGTTTCAAATTTCCTTAGATCTATGACGTCCTCAGGAAGAAATCGTGACGTCCCCGGTGCTGCTGTGTGTCCGTAGATCGTCGCATCGCCATGGCAGGGCGAGCTAGCTTTTGTCGTCTCTCCCGCGGCAATTCCCTCTGCTGCCAGTAGACGGAGCGCAAATAACAATCCTAACGAGGGGAACGACTGACCTATAGAAAGTAATGTCGGTTTTATTTTAAGGTCTAAAACATGAGCTGCAAATGTTCTCTAGATCTTTTTTGACGGAATGACAATGTAGATATTTTGACTTTTTTCATTTTATTTATTTTTGTTTTAGGAAAAATGGCAAAAATAATTAATAAATAAAAAATAAAGTGCTAATGAGGCTAGCTCTATTTACACTAGCAATACAAAAATCATGACTATTTATTTCCGTTAAATCACGTTTAAAATGGTTTACTACACGGACACGCGCTATAGTTTTGAAATAAAGCGGAATGTAACCATCGAAAACTTCCCAAATCAACATAAATATTCCAAATTCAAGTCATTTCAACACATTTTGTTTCACTTTGCCGCGCACGGGAGTGAAAGAAAAGCTGTCGCATTTTGGATTTGAAGGTTTTCTTCACGGCGTCTCAATAATCCATCCCGGATTTTACAACAACTTTGAAAAACATCATCCCTGAAAATCTCCTGCTTGAATAAAGGTTGTTTTTTTAAGATTGCATATTGATATTATTGGTTAAATGACTGTAATTCATCGGTTTTACTTTTACACTTGGTATGAATGCAGTTTTTTTTTATTGAAGTTTGTTGCATCAGAATGAATCCATGAACATTTTTAAAGTTATTTTAGGTCAATATAATGGCACTCAGAAAAGCTGCTTTGTCTAAATTATTATTACAAACCAGAATTTCACATTTTAATTTGAAAATCGGACCCAGAGATGATTACAAATTTGTCTTTGTTTGTAAAGTTTTATGCATTATTTACACTTGTACAATTATTATTATTTTTTTTTTTGGCAATTTCAAACCCAATTTCATTAATGCAAGTCTGATATTTTCCGTGATCAATTGAAATCATACGGTAAAGGATAAATTGGAAAATGCCTTTTTACTGCAAATCTTGCGCACAAATGTTGTACTAGTCTGATTGTAAGTCTTAGTTTTGTTTATTTTAGCTCAATGTTTTTGTTGAATAAGAACATCCACAATTTACTTTTAACTATTCCATTTTCTGTTCGTTTACGTGTGATTTGGGCCGGTTAAAAGTGTCTGTGAATTTGAAGTTTTGAATGATTTCGTGTGCGACTGCAGCTGCATTTCTACGTTTTTTAATAAAGTTATTGTTGAACCGAAACGACTATGGGCCCTTCAGTTCAAAGAAATACACCGGAAATAAAGTATGAACAATGTACGGGGTTTTATTTGAAAGGTTAAAGGTCGAGTACAAAAGCGTTTCTGGTATTGCAGTGTCGTCCTCCCACCACTAGATGGAGTCACAGCTTCATTGTGATTTGTAAATTACAGGACACTTGAACAACTTTGACTAAACAGTGCTTTTGAGGAAAATAAATATGTCAGGACAAAGAAAACGTATTTTTTAAATAATAAAACAAATATAAATGAAGTTTTTGAATTCAAATGTTGAATTTTACAAAACAAATGCATAAAAAACTCATGGTAGAAACACGCGAGTCAAAGTTAACTTTTTCTACTAAACTATTGACAATGACACTTTGAAATTCCTTATATTTCTCATAGATTTATCTCAATATATGATCAAACCTGTCATTTGTATATCAAAATATTGTTCAATAAATAAAAGATGAACAATATTTTTTGCACTTAAACATGTTATGTCTTATTATTTGTAACATTTGAGCTGCAGAGAGCGGATTAATGACGTATCTACGACTTTATTTGTGCGTTTTATTGTGTAATTGTATGATTCCAGATAAAATGTTTTCAAAAGGGTTTAATCTTTCTAAAATGGTCTTCAATATTATCGTTTATCACTATATTTTTAGACACATATCACATTAAAACAGAGGCCTGAATGTGATCAAGCACGCACCCTTGACTTTGTGTAAAACATCTTAAATAATGTCTTTATTATATTATTCTCTTTGGATGTTATTGTGTCCAAAGCTCTGTTTAATAAAAAAAAGAGTGAACCTGATGTATTTTTTCTAAGGTTTAGCATTTTGAAGGGTCTGAACGCGCCGTCTGTCTTATGCCAAACTCTAGCGTCGACAAAATCAACAAATCCCTGTAAACTTGCGCCGAAACCATCCGTCAGGCTCCGCGTCCGTTTGTGGCCCCATTTGAACATCTGTATCTGCCTCGGCGTCCAAATAAACTGATAAAACGCGGCATTTGGACAATATTTACCCTGTCGTATTGGACCAAACAAGCAGCTGTGAGTCCACAAAACGCCGACAGTGTGAGCGAGTGACTGGAATCCACAATCTAACCCGTGTTTTGTTTTGTTTTTTAAAGATTGGAATTGCCAAAAACGTCATTACTCAAGCGTAAAAAGTATTTGCAAAACTACTACTAAGTATAAGTAACTGTTTGCTTGAGAATTTCTGGTATTTTCGGAAGCTGGACCACAAAAATTAGAGAAATAATAATAATAATGGTAGTAATGATAATAATAATAATAATGGTAAAAATAATAATGGTGGTAATAATAATAATAATAATAATAAAAAGGAGCAGTACAAGAAGCACAAATGAGCAAATTATTAAAATAAATGAATAAATCAACTTTGACTTAAGCAAGAGTATTATTACGCTGGAAGTAGAAGTAAAAGTGATAAAGTAAAACGTTTTTTAAAAAATTTATATTAAAATGTACATCTGCTAATCAGGCCCTTATTATTTGTTTTATTGTTAAATCAGTTTGGAAATGCTCGGAGGTCGTTTGCTTGGAAAGTAAATTAAAAATCACATTATTGTTTGTCAAATGCTACAATTTCTGTAACAAACTAAACCGAATTGTGCAGTAAACACCAGATCCCACGACTGAGAAGGTGAAAGGACGTTAAAAACACAAACGAACACATTGACGTTTCTATTGGCTTTTTCAAAAACAATATCTGTTGCATCAACTTATTGTTCAATAAATAATAGCTGCAACAATAGTTTTGGGGCTCAATATTTATCATGTGTAAAAAAAATTGTTCAAGTGAAACAAAAAATTGAATAACAATGTTAAAGCAGTAGATGGTCGAAAAAGTAACCTCTATGACTAATTATAGGGACTCAAATTTCATTCCCTCTATTTATTTATTTATTTATTGCAGCTCATGTTTTATATATATATATATATATATATTTGGGGGTTTTTTTATCTTTATTTATATATATTTATATATATTTTTTGATTTTTATTTTTTTGCTCAGTTCGTGTTTTGTTGTTGTTGTTTTTTTTTATTTAATTTTTTTTTTTATTACACATTTTGAATGGAGTTTACCGGGATCTGGCTTTTGGGTTTTTGTGTCAGTGGCATAAAGTCTTTTCATTATTATAGTTTATCAACTTGTTATTTGTATATTTGCCATCCATGTTTTTTTGATGAAAAAATGTAAATAAAAAAATAAAAAGCTCCGTAAAGTGTTTCCATTATTCACTAAATCTGCCCCTTTTTTTGTCCCATTTGAAATAACGAGATCATTTTCAGACCAAGTCCAATCATCTGAATGAAATCAACCGCGCACACGTGTGTTTGACCAGAAATGTCGATTCTTCATCTCCTCTCGCACACGCCTCTGCAAAGATTTCCTGTCGGCTGAGAAAACGACGCACTAAATACTAAATCATATCTGTAAATGAGTGCGGAGCTACGGGGGGAGAGCGGGGTCAAAAGGTCTGTCCGGTGACGTCGCCGTGCTGGGGGGAAAATGTCACGCTCTGCAACAAATCCCAACACGAGGATTAGGAACAGAAGACATCTACGAGCAAACTTTTTATAAGGCATTAGTACGCACTAGTAATTAGTTTAAAAGCACTTATAAGGCATTTACAAGCAGTTATAGATGGCTTATAATACTTTGTAGACGTTAATAAACCGGTTTGTGTTATTAACTATACAGAATATTTGTAAACGCCTTAATACAATGGTTACGAAACTGTTTTGAACGACAGGATGAATGGTTGTAAGTGCGTATAACTAGTACTTATTAACATCTTATAAATGGTTTACTAAGGAATCATAACCTAAAAATGTCTACTTTGAAAAATATGTTTTATTTAACATTTTTGTTTGAAGATAGTATTCGCAGGAGCCAGAATTTATATTATTATTATTATCATCATTATTATTATTATCATTATCATTATCATTATCAATATTATTATTATTATTATTATTATTATTATTATTATTATTATTATTATTATTATTATTACATTTTATTCTTGTAGAAATAAGTCGGTACCAATTTATAATAACTACACCTTAATTACCCTTAATGATGCATGAGCAAAGATTTGATTCAGGCATGCTAAATAAATAATTAAGGAGGAGATTAATTAAATCTAAATCTGCATCATGCTTAATAAAGTATTTGTTCATGCTTTATTAAGGCTTTTAAAAGTGTGGTTGTGATAAAATGTTAAATTTGTAATATTTATAAGGTCTATTATCCTATTAAATTGGTCCAACCACTTTAAAAAAAATAAATACATTAAAAAAAAAATACAATTATTATTTCTTACATTGAATTAGGACAGAAGTTTGTTGATGGATTCTCTTTTAAGACATTTTGAAATACTTTTACACTGTCCGTAATTCAAGTGAAAATGAATCCAGCGCACCGCGTTTTTATGAGTAATTTAATCCGACGCGTCTTGATGGCGCGGACGCTCTTGACACCGGGACTCTGAGGGGATCGTTGACATTTTCAGTCGTTCGGTCGCATTATCGTTCACGCGGACTCTGTCTTCTGGCTCCGACTTTACAAATGTGCTAAAACATGTCACGCGGGATTAAAGGCGCCGTAATCTGCGTTATGAGGGGATTTTGTGTAATTTTTTTGAGACGTTACGCTGTCATCCAGGCTTTGTCCATTTAACTGCTTTTCCCATCCTTTTAACTTTAGTAATATTTAAGTTTAGGCCCTACTTATGTCCAATAACATCCATAGTATCCTAAATTGTGATTAAAAATATTAATGGGATAAAATTGTTAATGCTGTAAAGGGGAATACCTGATTTTTTAATTTATTTTTTCATTTTATAAAGTCAAATCTGTTTGTTTGCGATTGTCTAATTGTGACTTTATTTGGTGTGTTCAAACCTGTTGCATATAAATGATAGTTTCACTCCAATCGCGCAGGTTTTGTGGAGAAAACGTTGAAAAATCAGTAGAAAATGACAGGAAGTGACATCAACCTAGGGACATCTAGTTTATGCAGAATTTACACAAAATAAAACACACTTTATTTTTACTCTGTTAAACATTAATTACAACAAAGATAAAAGGTGCTCTTTTCGAGTTTAATTTGATGAGAAAAAAAAAGAAAAAAAAGGTTGACGATTAGATGAGTTTCCTAGTGTGATGTCCATCAATATAACAAAAGGAAGTGAAATTACAAACCTAAAAAATTTGCTATTCTGATGATATTTAGAGAATATATTTTTAGCAAAATTCAAAATCTGATTGTTTTAACTGCATTTTAGTTCAGTGAGTCCGTGCCGATCCTGTAGGGGGACACTTTAAAGATCTATCCAGGAGTGTCAAACTCATTTTGGGCCGCGGGCCGAATTTCGACTGGGTCGATGGGCTGAACATAATGTAAAAAATAAAACTATAAAAACTATAAGAAAGTTGTAGTTGTTTGTGGATCCTGGTGTCACGAATGTCCAGCAGGTGAAAGACTGAGGTCCATATCACAGCAGCAGCAAGCAGCAGCAGCACAGCAGCACAGCAGCAAGCAGCAGCAAGCAGCAGCAGCAGCAGCAGCAGGCAGGCAACAGAGCAGAGCAGTAACAGACGCGCAGAGACAAAGTTATGACTAGGGGTTTGGACCTTCTCTTAATAGCTGAAGGTAAATTCACTAAAAAACGAGTTTAGGGACTTGTAATAATGCAAGAATGTCCAGGGAATCCATATAAAAGTCCTATTCATTTTTCGTTTTATTTAAGGGTCTCATTTTTTTAACTTGATGGTTTGGAGTAACAAAACGGACCCTGATGCGTCCCAGAACCAGAAGGATTGGATTTGACTGGAAATAATTATATTTATGTGCAGCACATCAAGCAGCTTAAGCGTTTTAGTTTACAAAATAGTGGACAAAATGGAATAAATTAAAGAAAAAAGTCCAACGTCCCACGCGTGGGGTTAATATGGTTCGGCGGGGACCGGATAAAACGTCTGGCGGGTCCACACCAGGCCCGCAGGCCCGCAGGCCCTTGAGTTTGAACACAATGTGATCTATTGTAAAAATAAGGCCGCAGTGCGCTGTGCCTGTATCTAATTTGACGCAAGTGCGCCGTTTAGCATGGTTAGATGTTGTTAGCTTTAGCGTGACGGCCTCTGAAACGTGTGAAAATAATCCATTAGGGTTTGGTGAGGCTGTAACGTCACGTGCGTCACTTTAACATGCGGCACCCTAAACTAAAGGTTGGCCCAGAGCCTCACGCCCTCTATTACCACTGAGCCACGTCTGGCAGTCAAAGAGGAGGTTTTTGTATGAGAAATGGAAGGACTTGGAAGCAAGGTTGGCCCAGACCCAGACCCAGACACCACAGCCAGACCAGACCCAGGCCAGAACCCAGACCCAGACCCAGACCCAGGCCTAGACCCAGAGCCCAGACCCAGGCCTAGACCCAGGCCCAGCCCAACCTGGTTACAACAGTGTCTCCTCATTATTAGTTAACTCAAAGTTGTATTTTGAATAGATTCCGGCCCCCCATCCCCTGCAGTGTTTACAGCATGTGTACCGGTGTGGTTCATAAACATGCTCTGTCCCCACTAAAATAACCAAAAAAAACAAGAGATTTAGTTAAAATAATGGACCTGTTTCTATTATCTCTCTCTCATCCCTCCCCTCCTCTCTCCTCCTCCTACCCTCTCTCTCTCCTCCCTCTCCCGCCCTCCTCTCTCTTCCCCTCCTCTCCTCTCTCTCTCTCCCTTTCTTCCTCCTCTTCTTCTCCTCCCTCCCTCTTATCTCTCCTCCCTCCCTCTCTCTCCTCCCTCCTCTCTCTCTCCTTCCTCCCTCTCTCCTCCTCTCCTCTCCCTCTCCTCCCTCTCTCCTCCTCCCTCTCTCTCCTCCCTCCTCTCTCTCCCCTCCTCTCTCTCCTCCTCTTCCTCCTCCTCTCTCTCATCCTCTCCTCTCCTCATCCCTCTTCTCTCTCCTCCCCCTCTCTCTCTCCTCCCTCCCTCTCTCTCCTCCTCCTCCTCTCTATCCTCCCTCTCTCCTCTCCTCTCTTCTCTCCTGCCTCCCTCTCTCTCTCCTCCCTCCTCTTTCCTCCTCCTCCCTTCTCATCTCCCTCCCTATCTCTCCTCCCTCTCTCTCTCCCTCCCTCTCTCTCTCTCCTCCCTCCCTTCTCCCCTCCTCTCTCTTCTCTCTCCCCTTTCTCCTCCCTCTCCTTCCCTCCTCTCTCCCCCCTCTCTCTCTCCTCCCTCCCTCTCTCCTCCTCTCTCCTCCCTCTCCTCACTCCCTCCCTTCTCTCTCCCTCCTCTCTCTCTCTCTCCTCCTCTCTCCCCCCTCTTCTCCCTCTCTTCCTCCTCCCTCTCTCCCTCTCTCCTCCTCCCTCTCTCTCCGCCTGTCTCCTCCCTCCCTCTCTCCTCCTCTCTTCTCTCCTCCCTGCCTCCCTCTCTTCTCCCCCTCTATCCTCCTCCCTCTCTCCCTTCTCCTCCCTTCCTCTCTCCTCCTCTCTCTCTCCTCCCTTCTCTCTTCTCTCCTCCCTCCCTCTCTCCTCCCTCTCTCCTCCTCCCTTTCTCTCCGCCCCCTTCCCTCTCTCTCTCTCTCCCTCCCTCTCTCTCCTCCCTCCTTCTCTCTCTCCTCCCTCCTCCTCTCCCCCTCTCTCTCCTCCTCCTCCTCTCTCTCCCTCCCTCTCTCTCTTCCTCCCTCCTCCCTCTCTCTCCCTCTCCTACTCTCCTCCCTCCCTTCCCTCTCTCCCTCCTCTCTTCCTCCCCCTCCTCTTCTCCCCTCCCTCTCTCTCTCTCCTCCCTCCCTCTCTCCTCCCTCTTCCTCTCTCCTCCCTCCTCCCTCTCTCCTCTCCCTCTCTCTTCCTCTCCTCCCTCTCTCCTCCCTCTCTCTTCCTCCCCCTCTCTCCTCTCCTCTCTCTCCTCTCTCCTCCCTCTCGCCTCCTCTTCCCTCTCTCTCGTCCCTCCTCTCCTCCTCTTTTCCTCTCTCTCCTCTCTCTCTCTCTCCTCCTCTCTCTCCCCCTCCTTTCTCCCCCTCTCTTGCTCCTGGCCCTCTCCTCCCTCCCTCTCTCTCCTCCCTCCTCTCTCTCTCTCTCCTCCCTCCCTCTCTCTCTCCTCCCTCCCTCTCTCCGCCCTCTCTTCCCTCTGAACATTGGCGTCAGCGTCACTAAAACGTTGATCCGTGTTTTGTACCACATCGGTTCTGCTTTAACGTGAAGAGTGCGCCGCTAACGGACGCAGGGCAGGTGACATTTGGAGAGGTGCATGCTGGGATCGTTCAACTGTGAAACTCTGGACGCAAAAGAGTCTCTGGATTTGTGTGTTTGGGATTCCAAAAATATCTTGGGTGCAAATTCAGAGGGTCTTCTTCCCCAGTAGTTTCTGAGGCCTCGTAACTTCACGAGGCTTCACTTTCACTCATGACATTTTTATCATAATCTACTTATTCGCTCTTTTATTTTGATTCTCGCAATTTGGTGCAAGTGCTGAAAATGCTATAGTAACATAGTAATATGTGGAACATTACAATCGTAAAAATATAAACATTTGAGCTGTTGATGAACATTAGAAAACAGAACAGATCTGAGTAAAGCCTGATAATGAGCTAAACAAAAGCTTTTGTTTCATCAAACCACATTTTAAACGGAGCACTTTCTGAGGTAACATGGCCCACTCCGGATCTGTGCGTTCTTCACATGAAGTCTCTCGTTAAAAGCTGTTGGGACGTTAAAAAAAAGACTTCACGCTGATTGGTCGAAGCGTCACAACAGCATAATCTAAATTAGGTTAAATCCAGTGTTCAAAAAAGCTTGGTCGTTTCCCATCCACAAATGGGCAGCAAACAGATCAGCGGGAGCCGAACAAGATGGATTCTCAAGAGTTTGTGAACTCACAAAAATCACGAGAATTCATCTTGTTGGCAAGGTTATTCCTGAGGCCACAGCCACTAAACACATAATAAACATGTTATAATCAAGTTTAATTAAGAATGGTCCAAATCGGACCGGTTTCAGAACAAGTAATGACAGACGCCTCTCAGACGATGATGTCACAAAGCTTTATGACATCATCGTCGCCAACATTCCGCCCCATGTGACACATAATTCTATGACACATTTCCTCTCGTTCGTCTGGAACCGTCCACAACTTATCACCAGCAGAAAGTGCAAGCACGGTTTACAGTTTTAGAGTTGATCAAGTTTACCTTTTTGTGATTCCAAAGCAATGGCAGCACAGACAAAGTACGCTTCAGACGATCTACGAGTGATCGAAGGTTTGTGAAGGAAATTATGAGAATTTTAAAGGATTTTCAGCAATTTGCATTAATGCTTTGAGTAGCCAAAGTTGTAGTTTACTCAATTGTTACTTTAAAATAATGTTACTCAAGTAGTAGTGAGTAAAAGTACTAATACAAGTAAGAGTAAAAAGTACTTGAAAAAACAATCGTCCTGAGTAACACCTTAGATGTAATTTCTGATTCACGGAAGGTTTTTGTAGTGCGCTAAACAGGCCGACCAAACGGATTAACATTTCATTCGGGGCATTTCCAAATTATATATATCGCAAATAATAAAACAATCAAGTATAAGGAAAAAGTACAGCAAGATAACACTGCTCTAAGAAGTACAATTTGTTCATAAGTTACTCAAGTAAATCTAACTAGTAAACGTATCTGTTTAGTTTGTACTTTTCGAGCTATAGAGCGCTATAGAGCACATACACAGAAGTTTAACATACAAAGAACACATCACAGCTGTCCCTACTGTCCCTACTGTCCCGTCTGTCCCGTCTGTCCCGTCTGTCCCGGATTACTCTGTGTGAGCTGATTTACCTGTGGCTGTGTCTTCACACCTGGTTCATCTGCTCCTGAGCTCGTACTTATCGAGAGAGTGTTGCGTTGTCACATGAGATATTTACACAGAATTATGGTCCACGGTAGTGATCCATGGGTCAGATCTGGCCAAGAAAGTCTAATTTCACTGCGGCAAGTTCTAAACTGCAGCCCGCTGTATTTCGCATGTCCGCGCGCTGTGTCTTTGCGTTCTGCCGCGTCTAGATTCATTTTCTCTAGACATATTTCTCCATGAATATGAGTCTGATTGTAATAAAACACACAGCATTTTGAAGCTTAGAATACAGAGAACACAATGTGTCCCCTGGACAGTGCTTCCACTGCCCACTGACGTCTTCTACAGTGTGTCAAAAGCTTGCGCTTCCTGCTAGAGTGCCCCCTGGTGGCCGTTAGCCAGTAAAATCTATAAATTAGACGCACCGTTGTGCAAGGTTCAAAGCGTGGGAAAAAAGAAGCAGCTTTTTACATCAATGTCATTATGCATAAATTACGATCATTTTGTTGAGTATGATGATCTTATGACTGAAAACTATTATAATATGTAATATTGTAAAAATGACATGTGTTCATGTGTTAGGGTCCAGACAGTCGCGTCTCTGTCATCTTTGAGAATGGAACCGAGCGATCGCAAAAGTCAGAAAAGGAAGGCCAGCGACGCAGGTTACGCGTCGACAACGAACCCAAAAACCTCACTCTGAAAAGGTGATTTCATCGAGACCCAAGAAAAAAGTCAAAAAGTGGAAGAAAAAAGAGGAACTTCTGAGGACGGAGCTGAGGAGCGTGGCTATAGCAGGAGGTAAGATAAATATAAACATTAAACTAGGACTAGCCAGGACTAAACTAGGACTATAACTGGACCAGAATGTGTACAAATATCTAGAACTTAACCAGGACTTAACCAGGACTGAAACTATAAATTAGCCTAAATAAGCGCTAAACGAAATACTGCTGTTCCCTTGGGCAAGACACTTCAGCACCTTGTTTCTGTGTGAATGTTATGAGTGTTTTCATTAAAAGATGATCATATTAATATATATTTTTCCCAAATCACTCAGATATGACAGACTTTGAGCAGAAGTACGAGAGACATAGGATGCTCAGAAGAGGCGCATTTGGGACAGTGTTTGCTGGAGTCCGGATCCCAGACCAACAACCTGTGAGTAACAAACTAAAACAACTTAAAGCTGCATCACGTACTTTTTCTATCTGTCTGGTGTTTTTTCAGTTACAGGAGTTTTAGTGCAAAAAATAAAACACATTTTGAGTGTTGAGGTCAGCGGAGGATGGGGGCCGCACCATGAGGTTATCTTCTTATATGTCCATAGCAGCCAATGATGCAGAGGTATTTCCTTGCAGCATGCACCATCCACCGCTCCATCCATCTGGACTGTCCAGGGTTGCACGGCGCTCATCAGTGAACAAGAGTTTGAAAATTATTCTGCATGTATTTCCGGGGCCCACTGGACCCATTTCTGTTTGTGAGCATTGGTGAAGAGTGGCCGGAAAGACGGTTTATGCATAACCACAAGCCTGTGGAGGATCCTACATCTTGGTGTACGTGGGACTCCAGAGGAACCAGCAGCTTCAGATACCTGTGTTCTGCTTTGTAAAGGCATTTTAGCAGCTGCTCTCTTAATCCACTGTATTTGTCTGGCAGTAACCTTCCTCATTGTGCCTTTATCTGCACGGATCCGTGTGTGCTCTGAATCAGCTACAAATCTCTTAATAGTACGATGATCACGCTTACGTTTTTGTGAAATGTCTAAGGTTTTCATACCTTGTCCCTGGCATGCAACTATTTCACGCTTTTCGGCACTAGAGAGATCCTTTTTCTTTCCCATATTGCTTGAAAATGCTGGTGTGCTTAATAATGTGGACCGTCCATCTTAAGTAGTTTTTCCTTTAATTGGACCCTACCTGGCAAACTAATTGGCACAGGTCTGAGATTGAGTTCACTGACCCAAAGAGCCCTGAGACACAATACTAATACTATCCAATGTATTAATTTAATGCCAATATATCTGGCATTAAATGATGTACTTTCTGATTTTCAGGTGGCCATTAAATACATCCCGAGAAAGACCGTCACGTTTGTTCCAGTGGTACGTGAAATGTTTTTTGTTTTATTATTATTACTATTCAATTGTGATTTTTGATTTGCTCGACAGATCTTTTAAAATCAAGCTTCATTTGCACATTTTAAACACGTCAAGGAGCAATACCTGAGACATGACATGCTAAATGATTACTTTTGTGTGGGATATGCAGATTTCAGGACATGTTTGTGGACATCAAAAGTACATAACAAGACCCATTAAAACACAGGGACATTTTGGTGGTCTCAGAGACAATTATAGAACTCTTAAAAGTTGATAATCATGTGTTTTTATTCTTGTTGCTCTACTTTAAAGTGTATTTACTCTGATTGTGTAATAATGTCCCTTTCTGACGTTTTAGCACTTTGAAGATGAGGAGTACAATGTCCCCCTCGAGGTACTCCTGATGAGCAAAGCTGCCCCAGACCAGGGGTCGATCGGACTGTACCCCACTGTGTCTTTCCTGGACTGGTTCATCCTGGATCAGAACATGATTGTTCTGGTGATGGAAAGACCAACTCCGTCAGAAGATCTGTTCAGATACAGTGTGGATAATGCACCGCTGCCTGAACAACAAGCGAAGGTACGTACACACGCAAAAACCTTAAAGGGGCCCACTATGGAGATGCAAATGCCACTGTATGAAATTAAACTACCTTAGATACAAAAGTAAGCGTTTTATTGCTCAAAAACACTTGAAAACAGGGTTGCCTCTGCACACGATTTATAAAAACCTCCACAGCACACCTGTACGCAATTCCCTCTTCCTAAATCCCAACCCACCTTACATCTGTGCGGTGCCAATTCCACAAAAGTTTCCGCCCTGAGCCCGCCCTAATACCACATATGGCTATGAAAATCACCTTATTGACACATTTAGCATAGTCATAAGGGTGAGACGTGCTCCTAGACCGGACGAACAATGGACGAGAAAAGGAGGAAGAAGAGGACAGTCTCCGAGATGGAAACGATTCAAATCCAAATTATTTGCTTTGGATCAATCTATCAAACCCAAAAAACACCCACACTCTATACATGAGACTGAGTACAGATGAACCAGCTGAGGAAACACCATCAGAGGAGCCGTCTAAACCAGGAGCAGACACAGGGACCAGAGGAGCGACGAGGCCCCAAGGGGCACCAGGGGCCCACACTCAAGTCATTCTGTTGTCCTAATTTAGACTTGGGTTAGCATTAGCCCTCAGAATACTTTCTTAAATGGTGTGAAAGTTTGAGAACAGCTGATTTTTAAGTAAATGGTCATATTTATATACCTTCTTCACACCGCCAACCTGCAGGTCAGTGGATCTGACCACTCCAGGAGCAGGATTCAAACCACCAACCTTCTGATCAGAAGACAAGCACTCTAACACTGCTGCTGCCACCCATCGAAAAAGCCATTTTCTTCCATCTTCCTTACAAAGTCTAACTTGTAATCTCACGTATGATGTAATTTAGTACTTGTTCAGTGTTACTTCTTTAATACATGTGTTTCTTCTTATCCTGTAGGTGATGATGCAGCAGGTTGTGGATGCCCTGGTGGACCTTCACTCTAAAGGGGTTTTCCACAGGGACATCAGTAGGGACAACCTCCTGGTCCAGACCACAGAGTCCGGTCCCAGGATCCGGATCATTGACTTTGGATGTGGCTGTAACTGATCAAACCTCAGACCTTCCAGAAAGGTAATATCCACAACCAATGTAGCAGTTATTGTATGTAGTAGTAGTAATAGTTGTCATTAGTAGCAGTGGCAGCCCTTCTCTGCTATGAATATCAGTAAAAGGTGGAATTTTGGTGGAAGGTGGAATTCAAAAGCTGAATTTTACCACCAGAAAAGTTACAGTGCGCATTTAACAATGTATTAGTAGTAGTAGTAGAGGCCCTACCTACTTAGAAGTTGTCACTTCTAAAATACTACTATTTGTACTACTATTGCGACAACTACTCCAGACAATACAAATCTAATTGATTAATCTGGTTTGTGAACAGTAGCAGCTAGCTCACTGTCTCAAAGCTAATGCTAACTTTAATTAAAATTCTAAATATAAAATCAACAAACTATTACAGTTGAAGACATGCCCAGTCGTTTTTGGTGTGTAAGTAAGGAAGATTAGTTTTGGCATTACTTTAATATTTATAATTCCTCAAAATGTGTCATTTAGCATTAGCATTAGCATTAGTGTTGACACACAAACACATCCCTAAACACAGAAGGTTATGGTGCATTCCAGTCGTCCTTGGAGCAAGTTCCGATTTGTCCATTTTCATTGGAACAACTCTGAATTCCTACTTGAATGCCCGAGTTAAAAACAAACATGGCTGTGCCCTGCGTTTGGTGAAAGACTCCTGACAGCTTCATTAGTGATAGTGCTTGTGTTTTTCTTTTATTTGCCCTGTTCCGTCCACTCGCTGCAGGAGACATCGTCTCTCCAAGGTCCAACTTCCGATCTCCGAGGACAACTGGAATGCAGCATTAGTGCTTGATAGATTACATAGCTCTAGTTCTCACAACTTCTGTTGCTATGAACAGGCCTAAACTGTAATATCTTTTACTATTTTATGTTTTATTTTGTGGTGTAAGATGAGATAAGGCTAACCTAAAGTAGGTGAAAACTTTGTTTTACAAGTGCATGCTGTCAATACATTAATTAAGCCAACCCATTTCCCTAAATGTAATCGCAATCCTGTTTCTAACCAAAGCCCAACATTAAGCTATTTCCTAACCTAATTTAAAACCCTTTTCCTCACCTGGAATGACCAGCCCTGACATTAACCAACAGAGAAGTGTCCTCCGATGAAGTATTCGCCTCAGTTTTAAAGTATTTAACATGATGTCACACAGCTCTGTCCACTGCCTGACGCTTCAGTGTTTGTTGATTTTAGAGCAACTTTTCACAAACCCCATAAAGATAGGACAGGAAGTAGTGATGCTAACACTGCTAACACTGAGCTAGCTGGGTGTTGGTGCAAAGAGCCCATTGTATTACTTGCATACATGTAATACATTTTTATTCCTTCAACGCTCAAATGCTCCACTAATCAATATTTTAGCTGACATATTATGCTCAATCTATCAAGTATCAACCTACTTATTTCTGTGTTTCTCCTTTATTTCAGGGACCCTTAGCTTTGTGCCCTGCCAGTACAAAACCGAAAGTTACTTGGCTGGTTCTCTCACCGTGTTGCAGATAGGGAGCGTACTTTATGAATTACTGTTCTCCAACAACAGCGAGTTCACCATTGTTGACGTCATGAAGGGAAACATCTCTACTCGGAGCGCCCCATCGAAAGGTACAAGCAAAAACATACACTAACTGTTTGGAGCTAGATATGATTTAGCATGAATAAATTAAGATAAAACACAAAAGGTGTCAGTGAACTAAATTCACAAACTAGGAAATTGCTTCGGCCAAACATTTTTAAAAATGGCGTGTAAAATGTCAAAGAATCTCCATGGAAACAGGTAGCAGATCCTCCACCTGAAAAGATAAATAGTCCACCTGTAAACAATGCACAATGTCTAATATTTCAAAGGATAGACAATAAAAATTGGGAAATTAACATTTTAAAGAAGCAAAAATCAAACACAAATATAAATCTGATAAAGTTTCTGACAGTTATGATACTTATGATGATGAAGTGTAGCCGTAATATGAATCAAACGCTCTAAAATGTGTCGCGTTTATATTAAAATATTTTTTTTCTTGTCTTTTTTTTTTTTTTGCAGAGTGCTCTGACTTCCACAATTCCTGTCAGAAATGGGACCCGGAGCAGAGAATACGTTTGGACCAGCTGAGACACCATCCCTGGTTCAATGCATAGAATTGCCTTGGAGCTCCAACGGCTCGGATCCAAGGACACTGCGGTGGGAGCTCTGAGGACACCACCGAAGGTCCGGAGTGAGCCGTTGGAGAGAGCCAATGACATCACTTCATTAAATCTAATAAAAATTACTGCTGATTCTTTAATCAAACCATGTACATCGTTATTATGTCAGGTGTAAATAATAGCATAGCCAAGGGAATATCATTTTGGAAGGGATGTCGTTTTATTTTTATGTAGCTGCATGTGTTTATATTGGGCTACATACTACATACTATATATACTATATACTATATACTATATACTATGCTATATACGAAAGGCACTCACGCAAAAATAACTTCATGACCCTTGTAACTAAAGTTTTGGTCAGATTTGGTCACACGTTCATAACTCATTTGCTTGGCCTTCAGACAGTGAGCAGAAAGCCCTGCATGGTATATTTACAGTCGGGCCACCTGAAGCTATCACTAGGCCCTGGGGCTGTGAGATCCTGGAGGCCCCCTCACACTATTATTATGAGGTGGAAGCGGGGTACTTTTTATTTAATATATACTGAATACTGAAGATTCTGAACTTCCCCACCACAGACATTTGTCATTGCGTTCAATACAGGCCTACATATTATGACAGTTCAAATCAAGATGTTTTAACCCAAATTAAAAACATCAGCTCGGGTCAGACATCACAGATACAACAGACTATAACACTAATGACTCACAGCATGGGCTCACAGTTCGGAAAATATGCCACACATCAGCATAAGCCGGGAGATGTCATTCAAAGCACTAAACACATCTCCAGGTTTAGTCTCAAAAGCTCAGTAAAGCACCAGTGTGTTCGTAGAAGTTCTACCTTTCATCTTCACCTTATTCCGGAAGCTGGCCTGAGCGCTGCCATCCGACGTAATCCTTCTTCTGGTTGTATTAGACTAAAAGTCGTTTTCAGGCCACCCAGGAAATTGGTGCATTGTTGAGGCAAGACTTTTCCATCATTCGACCGGAAGTGCCAATACCACTGAAGTGCGAGGCTGATAAGGTGAAGAGTCTTGAAGGCTCTAAGTTACAGTGTCTGGTTTAGGTATTGACATGTTTTTTTTTCTTTTTCTTTTTTTAACAAAATAGTCCGTATCTCTCCTAAAATAGGCCGAAGCACGGCCGTTGGCGCCGCCATGTTTGTTGTGTTACTTTTATTGGGGGTTGGCGCCAACTGAAAAGGTGCATTTACCACCACCTACTGTAGTTGTACGTCTTCAAAGTATGTGTTTTACACGCCATCATGTTTGTTTTGGTTCAGTTGTTTTAGAATGCTGCTCTGTGATTGGTTGCAGCCTTGTCTGCGGGCCCTAAATGCCATGTGATTGGCTCGTTAAATCCCTGGTGTGGACTGCAAACGAATCAGCGGGAGCCAAACAAGATGGATTCTCAAGAATTTGTGAACTCACTAAAATCGCGAGAATTTACTAAACACATGATAAACATGTTTTAAGCAAGTTTAATTAAGAATGGTCCCAAATCGGACCGGTTTCAAATCAGGTAATGATAGACACCTCTCTCAGTCGATTACATCATCAAATTTGATCAACAACAACAACAAGCCATTGCGAGTGACTGCGTATTGCATGGCCATATTCTGTACAGTGGCCATGACGATGACATGACAAAGCACCAGCACCAACATTCCGCCCCATGTGACACATAACTCCGTGGGCAGTAAACGCCAACGTTTTGTGACAACATTTTCTCTCGTTCGTCCGGAACCCCTGACAACTTATCAACAGCAGACAGTGCAAGCACGTTTACGGAGGCTTTTCTCTAGTCCTTCTCTTTCTCTCTCTCTCTCTTTCTCTGTCTCTCTTTCTCTCTCTCCCTCTCTATCTCTCTCTCTTTCTCTCTTTGTTTTATTTATTTTTTATACGGTGTAGCTTAAAACACATACTTTGAAGACGTACAACTACAGAAGACGTACAACTACAGTAGGTGGTGGTAAATGCACCTTTTCAGTTGGCTGCCAACCGCCATTAAAAGTAACACAACAACAACGTTTTACGGAGTTTTAGACAAATTTTAGCAAGTTTAGCAAATTTACTTCCTTTTTGTGATTACAAAGCAATGGCAGCACAGACAAAGTACGCTTCAGACGATCTACGAGTGATCAAAGGTTTGTAAAGGAAATTTTGAGAGATTTTTTTAAGGATTTTCATCAATTTGCAGTAATGCTTTGAGTAGCCAAAGTTGTAGTTTACTCCATTGTTACTTTAAAATAATTTTAGAAAAAGAGTCAGTTGTAGTTTTAGAAAAACAAGGCATTTCGGCTCTCATCCAAGAGTCATTCTCAATCTGCGTATTGAGTCTGGGAACTCTGATATTTATTCTATTCTGAGTAGGCCCTGTATCCTAACAGCCCTGCAGTGCACAAACAAAATCCTATTGTAAGCTGACTGTTGCTCCCTCATCACTGAGTACCTGACTAGCATCAGAATGGCCAGGTTTTCTCCCGTCCCATGGTTTCAAAACACTATTATACACGAGCGGTAAGTTGAACCCTGCTTTTTGGTTCTCTCGGGACAAAAAGGACAAAATGGAAACAGAACCAAGAAGACACGGCGTCTCTATCCCTTATGTCTCGGGACTGTCGGAAAAAACTTCAAAGAATCTTTAGACAACACAAAACTCCTTTTTATTTTTAACACAAAAACTGGTTCACCCTAAGGACAAGATGCCTACACAAAAACAGAGCAATGTAGTGTATTCTATCCAATGCAGTGAAGAAAGTTGTAAAGAGCGGTACATAGGGGAGACTAAACAGCCACTTCACAAGAGGCTTTATCAGCACAGAAGACACTCGAGTTCAGGACCCCAGAGCGCCGTGCATCTTCATCTCAAAGCCACAAACCACTCTATTGAAGACAGTGAGGTGGAGATTCAGAGCAGGAGAGTTTGAAAGAGGAGTTAAGGTGGTCATTTTTGATTAAAAAGAGAGCCCATCTTTAAACAGAAATGGAGGTTTAAGGTTAAAAATACAGGTGGTACAAAATAGTGTTTTGAAGCCATGGTGCGGTAGAAGCCCTGGGCATTCTGAAGTTATTCAGGTACTCAGTGAGGAGGGAGCAACAGTCAGTTTACAGGGCTGTTGGGATACAAAGAAGAGTAGTCTCATGTGAAACTGTAAACACCTTTTATCAGGAGGTCGAGGTCAGAATAGAATAAATATATATAGAGTTCCAAGACTCGATCCACAGTTTGAGAATGACTCTTGGATGAGAGACGAAACGTCTTGTATTTCTAAAAACAATCCAGATGACTACAACTGAAGCTTTTCCTACAATGGAAAACTCCTGACGACGAATGAGGGATTACAACAACTTTAAAATAATGTAACATTTTGGTGAGTAAAAAGTAGTAATACAAAAATGACATAAGAGTAAAAAGTATTTGGTGAAAAAGGTAGGTTTTTGTAGTGCACTAAACAGCCAGACCAAACTGATTAACATATCATTCTTGGCATTTCCAAATTATATACATCACAAATAATAAAACAATGTTATTCAAGTATAAGGGAAAAGTACAGCGAGATAACACTGCTCCAAGAAGTACAATTTGTTTATAAGTTACTCAAGTAAATCTAGCTAGTAAATGTATCTGTTTAGTTTTCACATCAATGTCATTATGCATAAATTACGATCATTTTGTTGAGTATGATGATCTTATGACTGAAAACTATTATAATATGTAATATTGTAAAAATGACATGTGTTTATAGGGTCCAGACAGTCGGTCTCTGTCATCTTTGAGAATGAACCGAGCGATCGCAAAAAGTCAGAAAAGGAAGGCCAGCGACGCAGGGTTATGCATCGACAACGAAACCCAAAAAACCTCACTCTGAAAAGGTGATTTCATCGAGACCCAAGAAAAAAGTCAAAAAGTGGAAGAAAAAAGAGGAACTTCTGAGGACGGAGCTGAGGAGCGTGGCTATAGCAGGAGGTAAGATAAATATAAACATTAAACTAGGACTAACCAGGACTAAACTAGGACTATAACTGGACCAGAATGTGCACAAATATAAGACTGAACCAGGACTAAACCAAAGTGACACAACGGAACCAACATCTAGAACTTTCCCTGTTGTATGAAGCACTTTGAATTGCCTTTCTGTACAAATTGTGCTCTACAAATAAACTTGCCTTGCCTGGAACCTAACCAGGACTTAACCAGGACTGAAACTATAAATTGGCCTAAATAAGCGCTGAACCAAATACCAAAACCTTCTCTTGGGCAAGACACTTCACCACCTCGTTTCTGTGTGAATGTTGTGAATGTTTTCATTAAAAGATGAGCATATTAATATATATTTTTTCAAAATTACTCAGATATGACGGACTTTGAGCAGAAGTACGAGCAAGACAAGCAGCTCGGAGAAGGCTTTTTTGGGATTGTGTTTGCCGGAGTCCGGATCTCAGACCGACAACCTGTGAGTAACAAACTAAAACGACTTGAAGCTGCATCGTTGTAGAAAAAGATTCAGTTGTAGTCATCTGGACTCTGTTTTAGAAAAACAAAACATTTCGACTCTCATCCAAAAGTCATTCTCAATCTGTGACTCGAGTCAGGGAACACAGGTTTTATATCCTCCTCTGTGTAAGCCCTGCCCACAGCGCAGGACCTCCGGATAAAGGGGGAGTTTTTGGTTTGGTTAATTTGCCTTTGTTCAAATCTAAGATAAAAACAGGTTTGTTTACTGTGTATATGACCGAAAGGATTTTCTTTGCACTCTTCTCTTTCATGTCTTAAACTGTT
Source organism: Chaenogobius annularis (assembly GCA_015082035.1). Lineage (NCBI taxonomy): Eukaryota > Metazoa > Chordata > Actinopteri > Gobiiformes > Gobiidae > Chaenogobius > Chaenogobius annularis. The sequence continues at coordinate 114,764 of BJKM01000751.1, forward strand.
TTGTGATTTCTGTCACGTCTTTGTGATTTTAATGCAGTTTTTCCTGTTGTATGAAGCACTTTATTCAAATTTCCTTCCGTACGAATTGTGCTCCAAAAAAAACTTTCCTTGCCTTGCCTAGCTTGGAACGAGTTAATGCCATACTGTGGAACATTGAAAGTAAAGTATCAGAATGATGAGAAACTTGCCATAACAATTACCTATTAACTTTAAAACAAAATAGTATGTATTTTGAATGGGGAAAACAGCCTCATAATAGAACAGGAAGATGAAACCTGATTAAATTACATCTCCATGACAACCAGGTGGCTAACTCTCCAAAAAGCAGTCAGACTGACAAAAAAGAAGAAAATGTTAAATGACTTAACAACTCTTTTTGCAATTTTCTTTCTTTCCTTGGCATTAAATGATGTACTTTCTGATTTTCAGGTGGCCATTAAGTACATCGAGAGAAAGAGCATCACGTTTGTTCCAGTGGTACGTGATTATTATTATTTTTTTAATTCAATTGTGATTTTTGTTTTGCTAGACCTGTCTTTTAAAATCAAGCTTCATTTGTAAATTTTGAATACGTCCAGGAGCAAATACCTCAGAGATGAACTGCTAAATGAATACAAAAATCCTGTGCAGATTTAAGAACATGTTTGTGGACATCAAAAGTACATAACAAGACCCATTGAAACAGGGACATTTTGGTGGTCTCAGAGACAATTATAGAACTCTTAAAAGTTGATAATCATGTGTTATAATCATGTGTTTTTATTCTTGTTGCTCTACTTTAAAGTGTATTTACTCTGATTGTGTAATAATGTCCCTTTCTGACGTTTTAGCACTTTGAAGATGAGGAGTACAACGTCCCCCTCGAGGTACTCCTGATGAGCAAAGCTGCCCCAGACCAGGGGTCGATCGGACTGTACCCCACTGTGTCTTTCCTGGACTGGTTCATCCTGGACCAGCCACAACACGATTGTTCTGTGTGATGGAAAGACCAACTCCGTCAGAAGATCTGTTAGACGATACAGTATGCGGAAAATGCACCGCTGCCTTGGAGACATAAACAAGCATAAGGGTACGCGAAAACAAAATACGCTTAAAGGGCCCACTATGGAGATGCAAATGCCACTGTATGAAATGAAACTACCTTAGATACTCAAGTGTTTTATTGCATCAAAAACACGATGAAAAACAGGGTTGCCTCTCCACAGAGCTGACCCTCATTTATAAAAGAGTGCGTCAAATCATGTTACTTGAAAGAGTGCGTACTGGGTAAAAACATTTCACGACCGCAAACAAAACAAAACGAGATTTATAAAAACCTCCACAGCACACCTGTACGCCGTTCCCTCTTCCTAATCCCAACCGCGCCTTACATCTGTGCGGTGCCAATTCACGAAAGTGTTCCGCCCTGAGCTGCCCTAATATACCATATATGGCTATTAAAAATCACCCAATTAACAATTTAGCATAGTCATAAGGATGAGACGTGCTCCTAGAACACGGTCGAACCATGGACGAGAAAAGAGGAGGAAGAGGCGAGGACAGTCTCCAAGATGCTTAATTGGCGAGATGGAGTCGAGCCGAGCAAAGTCGTCTTATATTAAAAACAGAACCTGCTCAACGGCTCTGCTCATCTGAGGGCCGGGGCAGCCTGTTAGCGACGTATTAAAGAAAGAGAAACAAAAAACTCGTGACCCACGCTGCCGCAATCTTGATGGTCAACGGAAAACACAACTGCAATGAGGCAAAACTTTAAAATATGATTGTGTGTATGGTGCACGCTCCCTGCGCATGAAGGGACTGTCACACACCCTCACAAGACTGGAAAGCAACATTTTACCGTGTTGTTTTACTGAATTCACTTTTTAACTCTAACTTTTTTTGACCAGACCTGCCATGTGTCTCGCTAATTCACTTTTTCCCAAAACTTTGTGTGCCCCACACATTTTCAAGTCAATTAATATTATATATATATAAAATATACTATATATATATATTATATAAAATATATATATATATATATATATATATATATATATATATATATATATATATATATATATATATATATATATATATATATATACACTCACACTCCTTGCGTGGAAAAAATGCATATGCACATTTAGGGCCTATTTTTGTGTGTATAAGGCTTTATAACTAACTAAGGACCCTGACCTGTAACTGCTCTGATGGTGTCAGTTATTTAGTTTAACAGGCCCCTGACCCTGTGGTGTGCCCCAAGGGTCAATCCTGGGACCCTTCTGTTCAACCTCTACATGCTGCCGTTAGGTCAGTTGATACGCAGCGAGAATGTGTCCTATCACAATTATGCAGACGACACTCAGATCTATGTTTCACTGACGGCAGGTGAATATGGACCAGTGGATTCACTCTGTCACTGCATCCAACAGATCAAGTGTGTGGATGCAAAACCACTTTCTCCAGCTGAACTCAGACAAGACTGAAATCATCGTCTTTGGCCCACAGAAACAAAGAGAAAGTGTTTACAGTCACCTCCAGAGTCTCGCGCTCTAAAACCTACAAATCAAGTTAGAAATGCCACGTCAAATCAATAACATCAGCAGCTTTTTACCATCTAAAAAACATTGCCAAAATCAAAAGTATAGTGTCTAAACCAGACCTGGAGAGACTTATCCATGCGTTTGTCTCTAGTAAGATTAGACTACTGTAACGGCCTGCTCACTGGCTTCTCTCCAAACGAGCTGTAAAACAGCTGCAGTAACATCCAGAACGCTGCTGCTCGGGTCCTGACTAGAACCAGGAAGTAATGATCACATTAGTCCTGTGCTCAGGTCTCTGCACTGGCTCCTGTTGGCTCATGAGAATAGACTTCAAAGCAGCTCTGCTTGTATACAAGTCTCTCCATGGCCTAGCACCAAAGTACATCTCGGACATGTTTAGTGCCATATGAACCATCTCGGACTCTGAGGACCTCAGGGACCGGCCTCCTGCTGGTGCCCAGAGTCAGGACTAAACATGGGGAATCTACGTTTCAGTTTTTATGCAGCTAAAATCTGGAACAGTCTTCCAGAGGATGTGAGACAGGCCGCTACTCTGGCAATGTTCAAATCTAAACTAAAAACTGTTTTGTTTGGCTGTGCATATGACTGAAATGCTTTTCTTTGCACTCTTCTCTTTTATGTCTTGAACTAAGATTTTGTGATTTCTGCCATGTCTTTGTGATTTTAATGCATTTTTTCCTGTTGTGTGAAGCACTTTGAATTGCCTTGTGTACGAATTGTGCTCTACAAATAAACTTGCCTTGCCTTGCCTTGCCTAATACCATATTGTAGAACATTTCAGTAAAGGTCATACTATTTCAGTATTTTTCTATTTTTCTTTTTTAATATTGTATGTTGACATAACATAAATCTTAAATAGATTATTTTATAATCCAAATGATTTGTTTTGGATCAATCTATCAAACCCAAAAAACTCACCCACACTCACGCACACACTCTATACATGAGACTGAGTACAGATGAACCAGCTGAGGAAACACCATCAGAGGAGCCGTCTGCACCAGGAGCAGAGTCGTCTGCAGCCACAGACACAGGGCCCAGAGGAGAGACGAGGCTCCACACCCCAACCAGGGGCCCACCCTCCTTTAACCGAAAGGAGGAAAAAAGAACAACTCAAGACATGCTATCCTAATTTAGACTTGGTTTAGCATTAGCCCTCATTTGGTCTATCGACTGAATACTTTCTTAAATTGTACTTCTTGGTGTGAAAATCTTAAGAACAGCTGATTTATACAAAAAATCCATTTACTTCAATCTTCTTTACAAATCTAGCTAGTAATCTCATATATGACGACACCTCTCTGGAGTCAGGCCACGTCCCAGCCTGCTTCAAATTGTCCATCATCGTGCCTGTCCCCAAGAAGCCCCGGATCACTGGACGTTCTAATGATTTCATGTCTACAGGCCTGAGGCACTGACGTCTGTAGTCATGAAGTAATTTGAACGCCTGGTCTTGCCCCACCTGAAGTCCTTCACCTCCTCCCTGATGGACCCCCTGCAGTTTGCCTACTGAGCCAACAGGTCTGTAGACGATGCCATCAACCTGGCACTCCACTTCATCTTGCAGCATCTGGACTCCCCAGTAACCTACGCCAGGATCCTGTTTGTGGACTTCAGCTCTGCATTCAACACCATCCTCCCTGCTCTGCTCCAGGACAAGCTCTCCCAGCTCAACGTGCCCGACTCCACCTGCAGGTGGATCACTGACTTCCTGATGGATCGGAAGGAGTGCATGCGGCTGGGGAAGAATGTCTCAGACACCTGGGCTATCAGCACAGGACTCCACAGGGCTGTGTACTTTCTCCTCTGATCTTCTCCCTGTACACAAACTGCTGCAACTCCAGCCACAACTCCATAAAACTGTTTCAAGTTTGCGGACGACACCACCCTCATCGGGCTCATCTCATGTCCTGGTGCAGCAGTAACAACCTGGAGTTCAACGCCCAGAAGACAGTGGAGATGATCGTGGACTTCAGGAAAGTCACAGCCCCCCAGCCCCTCACACCATGACAGACTCCCCCATCACCACCGTGGACTCCTTCCGCTTCCTCTGCACCAGCCATCACCTAGGACCTTAAGTAGGAGCCCATCATCAGCTCCCTCATCAAGGAAGGCCCAGCAGAGGATGCACTTCCTGCGGCAGCTGAGGAAAGCCAAGCTGCCAGTGCAGATGATGGTGCAGTTCTACACGGCCATCATTGAGTCCATCCTCACCTCCTCCATCACCGTGTGGTACGCTGGAGCCACAGCCAGGGACAAACAGAGACTACAGCGCATTGTGCGCTCTGCTGAGAAGGTGATCGGCTGCAGACGTTCCATCTCTGCAGGACCTGTACGTCTCCAGGGCTCTGGGACGAGCAGGTCGGATCACAGCTGACCCTTCTCACCCTGGACATGGTCTGTTTGAACCACTCCCCTCAGGCAGGAGGCCACTCCCCTCAGGCAGGAGGCTACGGTCCATCCGGACCAAAACCTCCCGCCACAAGAACAGTTTCTTTCCCTCTGCTGTTGAACTCATAAACACTTCTTAAACACCTGTCACTTTCACTATAATTTTAGCAATCTCTCACGCACTGCAAAGTCACTTTCTGCACTCACATCTGTAAATTTAACTGTAAATATTGTGTACATAGTAAACCTATTTAAATGTTTTTTCTTTAAGGCATGCCCTATTTGATTCTATATATGTTGTTTTTATTGTTGTTTATCGTTGTATGTTGCACCGTATCCCCAAAGCAAGTTCCTATGTTTGTGAATTATGTTCATTGACAATGGCAATAAACATTTTCTGATTCTGATTCTGATTCTGATTCTGATGTAATTTATTACTTGTTCAGTGTTGTTCTTTCTTTAATGCATGTGTTTCTTCTTATCCTGTAGGTGATGATGCAGCAGGTTGTGGATGCGCTGGTGGACCTTCACTCTAAAGGGGTTTTCCACAAGGATATCAGCAGGGACAACCTCCTGGTCCAGACCACAGAGTCCGGTCCCAGGATCCGGATCATTGATTTTGGATTTGGCCAACTTGTCCAACCTCAACCCCTCAAGAATGGTAATATCCACAACCCAGTAGTAGTCTAGTAGTAGTATTTGCAGCCCTTCTCATCTATGAATATCAGTAAAAGTTGGTATCTGCTGAATTTTAAAACCAGAAAAATGACATAGTGCGCCTTTAACAATGTACTAGTAGTAGTAGTAAAGGCTCTACTTACTTAGATGTTGTCACTTCTTCAAATTAGCAACACTACTACTATTGTACTACTATTGCTACAACTACTGCAGACAATAAAATCTAATGATTAATCTGGTTTGTGAACAGTAGCAGCTAGCTCACTCTGTCTCAAAGCTAATGCTAACTTTGATGAAAATGCAAAATATAAAATCAACAAACTATTACAGTTGAAGACATGCCCAGACATTTTTGCATTACTTTCATATTTATAATGCCAGAAAATGTGTCATTTAGCATTAGCATTAGCATTAGTGTTGACACACAAAACACATCCCTAAACACAGAAGGTAATGATGTATTCCAATCGTCCTTGGAGCATGAATCTTCCAAGTTCAGACTTGTCCATTTTCATTGGAACAACTCTGAATTCCTACTTGGAAACTTGAAAGCCCGAATTAGAAAACAAACATGGCTGTGCCCTGCGTTTGCTAAAAGACCCGACAGCTTCATTAGCGATAGTGCTTGTGTTATTTTTCCTTTATTTCCTTTTTTTGCTATTGTTGTTATGAACAGGCCTAAACTGTAATATCTTTTATTATCATGTTTATTTTGTGGTGTAAGATGAGATAAGGCTAACCTAAAGTAGGTGACAATTGTATTTTACAAGTGCATGCTGTCAATACATTAATTAAGCCAACCCATTTCCCTAAATGTAATCGCAATCCTGTTTCTAACCAAAGCCCAACATTAAGCTATTTCCTAACCTAATTTAAAAACCCTTTTCCTCACCTGGAATGACCAGCCCTGACATTAACCAACAGAGAAGTGTCCTCCGATGAAGTATTCGCCTCAGTTTGAAAGTCTTTAACATGATGTCACACAGCTCTGTCCACTGCCTGATGCTTCAGTGTTTGTTGATTTTAGAGCAACTTTTCACAAACCCCATAAAGATAGGACAGGAAGTAGTGATGCTAACACTGCTAACACTGAGCTAGCTGGGTGTTGGTGCAAAGAGCCCATTGTATTACTTGCATACATGTAATACATTTTTATTCCTTCAATGCTCACCTGCTCCACTAATCAATATTTTTTTTAGCTGACATATTATGCTCAATTTATCAATTATCAACCTACTTATTTCTGTGTTTCTCCTTTATTTCAGGGACCCTAAGCCTTGTGCCCTGCCAGTACAAAACCAAAAGTCATTTGGCTAGTCCTGTCACAGTGTTGCAGATAGGGAGCGTTCTTTATCAATTACTGTTTGACAGTGAGTGCAACAGCGAGTGCGACAGCGAGTGCGACAGCGAGTCCGACAGCGAGTCCGACAGCGAGAGCGACAGTGAGTTCCCCACTGTTGACGTTATGAAGGAAAATATCTCTACTCGGAGCGACCTGTCGGAAGGTACGAGCAAGAACCTACACTAACTGTTTGGATGTAAGAGCTAGATGTGATAAAATAAGACAAAACACAAAAGGTGTCAGTGAACAAAATTCACAAACTAGGAACTAGGGAAAAAAACAGACTGCTAAAATAAGGGTGTGTAAAATATGTGTAATATGTTGAAGAATCTCCATGGAAACAGGTAGCAGATCCTCCACTTGAAAAGATAAATAGTCCACCTTTAAACAATGCACAATGTCTAATATTTCTTAAGAATAGACAATAAACACTTGGAAATGAACATTTTAAGAAGCAAAAATCAAACACAAATATTAATCTGATAAAGTTTCTGACACTTAAGATACTTATGAAGTGTAGCCGTAATATGAATCAAACGTTCTAAAGTGTGTCGCGTTTATTTAAATTATGTTTTCTTTTTTTCCTTTTATTTTTGCAGAGTGCCTTGACTTCCTCAATTCCTGTCTCACGGACCTGGAGCAGAGAATGCATTTGGACCAGCTGAGACACCATCCCTGGTTCAATGCATAGAATTGACTTGGAGCTCCTACGGCCCACCGCGGTGTCCTCAGATCCCACCATTGTATGAATGAGTGCGTTGTAAGAGTGAATGCGGGACAACGGATGAAAATTAGCCCACGGCTAATCCGGCGTGTTTACATCATGTGTTTCATGTATGTTCATTAACATGCAGTCCCGACCAAATAAATAAATATTGATATTAGTTGCTATTACTGTGAGGAAAGTAAGTATTTGAACAAGCTGGGATTTTGCAAGTTCTCCCACTTAGAAATTAAGGAAGGCTCTGAAATGTTCATCGTTGGTGCATTTCCACTGTGAGAAACAAAATCTTAAAAACAATCAGAATCACATTCTGAATTTGAACACCTGATAAAATCAGTGTTACTATTAGAACAGATGCCTTTGTTTACAATTACAGAGGTCAAACATTCCCTTTAGACCAGGTTTGCACACACTGCAGCAGGGATTTTGGCCCTCTCCTCCACACAGATCTTCTCTAGATCTGTGAGGTTACTGGGCTGTCGCTGAGCAACATGGAGTTTCAGCTCCCTCCAAAGATTTTCAATTGGATTTAGGGCTAGGCCACTCCAGAACCTTGATATGCTTCTTACGGAGCCACTCCTTGGTTATCCCGGGCATGATTTCAAACCATGATGGCGTAGTGTATTACCGATAGTAACCTTTGAAATTGTGGTCCCAGCTCTCTTCAGGTCATTGACCAGCTCCTCCCATAGTTCTAGGCTGATTCCCACTTTTCTAATCATCATTGATACCCCACGAGGTGAGATCTTGCATGGAGCCCCAGTCCAAGGGAGATTGACAGTCATCTTTAGCCTCTTCCATTTTCTAACAATTGCTCCAACAGTTTTTTCACCAAGCTGCTTGCCTCGTAGCCCTTTCCAGTCTCGTGGAGCTCTACAATTTTGTCTATGGTGTCTTTTGACAGCACTTTGTCTTGCCCGTGCTTGTAGTTGGAGTCTAAGGGATTGTGGGGTGGAAAGATGTCTTGATGCAGCTAACGATCTCATACATGTCCTACTAATTTAGATTAATAAGTGTAGAGGTGGACTTTTTAAAGGCAGACTGACACGTCTTTGAGAGACAGAATTCTTGCTGATTGGCAGGTTTTCAAATATTTATTTGCCGCAATAACACACAAATAAATAATAAAAAAATCAAAGTGTGATTTCCAGATTTTTTTTTTGGATTCTGTCTCTCACAGTCGAAATGCACCTACGATGAAAATTTCAGACCCCACTATAAGTGGGAGAACTTTCAAATTCGCTGGGTGGTCAAACACTTATTTTCCTCACTGTAACTCTTTAAAATATGATAAAAGAAACACCAGAGAATATTACTAATACTAAAGATTATGATATATTATTTAGTACAGAAAAGTATAGTGTCCAATCAGATTTGGTCAAACGTTCATAGCCACTCATTTGCTTGGCCTTCAGACAGCGAGCAGAAAGTCCTGCATTGTATATATACGATCAAGGAGTTCCAGATAGTTACAGAGTTATAGACTGTGATGTAGTTCCCCGGACATGGGCAGCGCAGGGGCAGCGCGGGGGCAGCGCGGGGGCAGCGCAGGGGCAGCACAGTGGGGTGAACTCACGGTAATAACTGAGACACCAGCTTGAGTAACAAACGAGGGCGGTGTGTCAAGAACATAGGACTTGCCGCAATATAATTGGTCGCATGTACAGAAGCATAATCTAAAAGTTGGAAAGTCTAGAAGGAAGAAAATGTCCGGAGGGTTAATAACTATTGAATCTACAGGTTGTAGGGTCTTAACAAAGGGAAAACCAGAATAATAATGACGTTACCAGAGGGAAGAGCTACAGGGGTGTCAGGGTCCAATATTCATGAATCAAGGGGGATATAATGGTGTGTAACTATCTGTAGAGCGGCTTTTTCTGCAGAAACTGCTCGGGTCTTGCTCATGTATTGTCATCTTTTTGTGGCTCATCAATAAAGACTATTTTGCATTGAAACTTCTGAAGTCTGGAGATCGGTTATTCTTCACAAGAGTTCGACTCAACAGAGTGGCTACAGCAGATCCCTGGAAAAACAGACATCTCAGCCCAGAAAAGTGCAGTGCTAGGAACAGCAAAGATACTGCGCCGAACCCTCAAGCTCCCAGGCCTCTGGTATCTTTCATCACATATACTTTTATTAAATACTATTTAGGCTTATGGTTGCTCAAAAATATTGGCTGAAGTTAACAATCTCCTGCAGACGGTTTTTGACATTGCCATGGTTTTTTAGAACTATGTGCTTGGGCCTCAGAACTCCTGCCATGGACACAATAAATGAATATCTTTGGAATATAAATTTGGCGGCAGGAAAAAAAAAAGGAAATGGATGACACAAACCCCCAAGACGATCAAGGACTGGACCGACATTATAACAGACATTAGACTTTCAGACTTGACTTGAAAATGTACGAATTTGATAAACTTTGGGGATGTTGGACTTGTGTCGTAATTTTATTTATATTTTATCTAAATGTGCTATTATTATTATTCATCATTATTTGTATTGTTATTTTTGCTCTCTGGTTTTCATGTTTCTTGTTTTTCTGTTTTGTGTGTTATTAAATCCTAATTTTACCAACGACTTCATCAACTAGAACAACTAGGTTGTTGTTGTTGTTGTTGTTGTTGTTGTTGTTGTTGTTACATTTAATGGCGGTTGGCAGCCAACTGAAACGGTGCATTTCCCGCCACCTGCTGTAGTTGTACGTCTTAGACTTTATTCTTTAGACTTTATTCTATTGGCTCTCAACTTCTTCTTTGGTGGTGTTTTATGGTGGTTGGTATCCATAGTGTTACATTACCGCCATTCTTTAGACTGTAATATTTAGACTTCATCCTTCAGACTTCATGCTTTGGACTTGATTCTTTAGACTTTAGACTTTATTCTAAAGTAGAGAAAGATAAAGGAGAGAGGGAAAGAGAGAGAAGGAGAATGGCAAGTGCAATGGCAAGTGACTGCGTAATGCATGGCCATATGCTCCACAGTGGCCATGATGATGATGTCATCAAGCATTAGCACCAACCAGCCACTCTAAGAATGTCACGTGATTCCGTCTTTCTCTTTCTTTCATTCTCTCTCATTCTCTCTTTCTCTTTCTCTCTGTCTCTCTTTCTTCTTCTTTTTTTACAGAAGCCGTACAACGTCAGTAGGTGGCAGTAAATGCACTTTTCGGCTGCCAACCTCCATTAAAAGCAACACAACAACATTTTCTCCTCGTTTGTTTGGAACCCCTCACACCATATAAAGTTTTTGACCGTGTTTATTACGTTTATCAAATGTACTTCCTTTTTGTGATTCCAAAGCAATGGCAGCACAGACGAAGTACGCTTCAGACGATCCACGAGTGATCGAAGGTTTGTGGACGAAATATGAGAGAATTTTGAAGGATTTACACCAATTTGCATTAATGCTTTGAGTAGCCAAAGTTGTAGTTTACTCAATTGTCACTTTAAAATGATGTCACTCAAGGGGTAGTGAGTAAAAGTACTAATACAAAAATGACAGATGTAAGAGTAAAAAGTATTTGACGAAGAGCAACAGTCCAGAGTAACACCTTAGTTGTAATTTCTGATTCACGGAAGGTTTTTGTACTGCGCTAAACAGGCCGACCAAACGGATTAACATATCATTCTTGGCATTTCAAAATTATATACATCGCAAATAATAAAACAATCAAGTATAAGGAAAAAGTACAGCGAGATAACACTGCTCCAAGAAGTAGAATTTGTTCATAAGTTACTCAAGTCAATCTAACTAGTAAAACTCTTATCTGTTCATTCTTTTGTAGGGTCCAGACTGCAGCGACAGGGACTGAAAATGAGCCCAGAATGTCTAGTTTTGAAAAGTCGACACAGACTTCATCAAGAAAGGAGAAAGAGGTCGAGAGGAGCGAGCCGGACCCCGAGTCTGGAGCAGGAGGTAAAGGCTAGATTAGATCAAATGCGAACTGTGTTTACCTGCCAACTTTCACCACAATTAAACAGGGACATTTGTTTTGCATAAATTACATATAATTCAAACTAAGTAACATGAAAGCTTCAAATTTCCAAAATGATTAGCTCGGAAGCTTAGAAAACAACCAGGCCGACAAACAAGACCAAATACAATCATCCTTTGAATCCTACAAAAAACATTTCACCAATCATTAAACCATTGCTCATAAAAAGCTCACGGCATCCAGGACTGATCCGTCATGTAGAAACTAGTCAGTAAGAAAGTAATAATGACATCCTTCTTTTACAGGGTCCGGACAGTCGGTCTCTGGCATCTTTGAGAACGAACCGAGCGGTCGCCAACGTGTGAAATGGAAGGCCACAGCGACAGGGTTTGGAAATGAGCCCCAAAAGTCTCGTTCTGAAAAGTCAACAACAATTTCACCAGGAAAGGACAAAGAGGTCGAGAGGAGCGAGCCGGACCCCGAGTCTGGAGCAGGAGGTAAAGTGCGTTTGCATATAAACTTTATACCGGGCTAAACCAGAACTAAAACAAGTTCATATGTCGGATGAAACTGGTCCAAAAACAAGATTAAAAGGGACTCAACTAGGCCAGAACTGCATATAAGCTCATACAACTGATTCGGGACTAAACCAGGACTGAACCAAGACCAAAACGCAGGTCATTAATGGGTCTGAAGCAGGATTATACCAAACCTGGACCACACATGAATAAAGTTACAATCACGCTATAAAACCAGGACTGATCCAAGAATGAATAACTAGGACAAATCGTAACCAGGACTTAATCAGGCCATAACCAGGACTAACCCTAAACTCGGACTCAACCAGGACTAAACCACAAACAAATAAGGGGTCATAACTAGGACTGAACCAGCACATAACCAGGACTTAATCAAGACTATACCACTTAAATAATCAGGTCATAACCAGGACTAACCCTAAGACTAAACCAGAACTAAACCTTGTGTAAATCCCCACTTAGGTAGAAATCCATTTGTGTTTAGGTCCCGCAGTTTCTAAAGGGTCCGACAGCGAACCGAGCGATCGCAAAAGTCAGAAAAGGAAGGCCAGCGACGCAGGGTTACGCGTCGACAACGGACCCCAAAAACCTCACTCTGAAAAGGTGATTTCATCAGGACCAAAGAAAGACGACAAAACGTGGAACGAAGAGGAGGAACTTCTGAGGACGGAGCTGAGGAGCGTGGCTATAGCAGCAGGTAAATATAAACATTAAACTAGGACCAAGCAGGCATAAACTAGGACTATAACCGGTCCAGAATGTGTACAAATATAAGACTGAACCAGGACTAAACCAAAGTGACACAACATATAAATCTAGAACCTAACCAGGACTTCAGCACCTCGTCTCTGCGTGAATGTTATGAGTGTTTTCATTGAAGGATGATCATATATAATATATATAATATACTAATATACACTCAGATATGACGGACTTTGAGCAGAAGTACGAGAAACACAAGCAGCTCGGAGAAGGCTATTTTGGGATTGTGTTTGCCGCAGTCCGGATCTCAGACCGACAACCTGTGAGTAACAAACTAAAACGACTTAAAGCTGCATCACGTACTTTTTCTATCTGTCTGGTGCGTATTCAGTTACAGGTGTTTTAGTGCAAAAATGAAAATTTAAAAAAATGCATTCCTACTCAGGAAAGTCACCTCTCCACAGCTCTGACATGTAGCTTGGGACACGTTAATGCCATACTGTGGAACATTAAAAGTAAAGTATCAGAATGATGAGAAACTTGCCATAGAGATTACCTATTAACTTTACAACAACAATAGTATGTATTTTGTAAGGACAAAATATCCATTCATTCAATAAACCTGAATGAATGACATCTCCATGACAACCAGGTGACTGACCCACCAACAGAAAAGTTAAACATAAGTCGTGTACCTTTAGAATCAGAATAGTTCACTTCTTTTGAGAATATCAGTGGATTTATTTATTTAGTTAGATATTTTGGACTAGATTTTTGACCTTGTTAAAAATGACATATGTTTAATGAAGTGCATTGAATACATTAACAGCAGTCAGACCGGAAAAAACATGAAAATGTCAAATCCTTGGCATTAAATGATGTACTTTCTGATTTTCAGGTGGCCATTAAGTACATCGAGAGAAAGACCGTCACGTTTGTTCCAGTGGTACGTGAAATGTTTTTTATTGTATTATTATTAATCAGTTGTGATTATATTTGCTCGACATATCTTTTAAAATCAAGCTTCATTTGCACATTTTGAGCACATCCAGGAGCAATACCTGACACATGACCTGCTAAATGATTACTTTTGCGTGGGATATGCAGATTTCAGGACATGTTTGTGGACATCAAAAGTACATAACAAGACCCATTGAAACACAGGGACATTTTGGTGGTCTCAGAGACAATTATAGAACTCTTAAAAGTTTGATAATCATGTGTTTTTATTCTTGTTGCTCTACTTTAAAGTGTATTTACTCTGATTGTGTAATAATGTCCCTTTCTGACGTTTTAGCACTTCGAAGATGAGGAGTACAACGTCCCCCTCGAGGTACTCCTGATGAGCAAAGCTGCCCCAGACCAGGGGTCGATCGGACTGTACCCCACTGTGTCTTTCCTGGACTGGTTCATCCTGGACCAGAACACGATTGTTCTGGTGATGGAAAGACCAACTCCGTCAGAAGATCTGTTAGACTACAGTATGGAAAATGCACCGCTGCCTGAACAACAAGCGAAGGTACGCACACACAATGGACAATGGACGAGAAAAGGAGGAAGAAGAGGACAGTCTCCGAGATGGAGGTGGAGACGCTAATTGGCGAGATGGAGGCCCACAAAGGAGTTTTATATAAAACAGAACCTGCTCAAGGCTCTGCTCATCTGAGGGCGCGGGGCAGCCTGTAGCGACGTATTAAAAGAAAGCAACAAAAACTCAGGACCCACGCGCAATTTGGTGGTCAACGGAAACACAACTTCTCCCTTCTATCAGTAATCTGTCATAATCTGGGCCTGAATGTGCCGAATGTGCGCAGATCAGACTGTAGCCTACACTGCCCTGTGTCATAATTCCCTGTGCGCAAAGTGCTAAATATAAACCTTAATCGTATGAAAATAATGTAACATTAAACCGCCAGACTGAACAACAGCTCTTAAGAACAGAGAGGAGAGGATCTGTGACACTGAGGAAGGGCCTTGGAACGGAGAAGCAATGAGGCAAAACCTTCAAATATGATTGTGTGATGGTGCACGCTCCTGAAGGGGCTGTCACACATCCTCACAAAAATCATAAAGCACATATTACTGTTGGTTTTACTGAGTTAACTTTTTTGTTAATGGTCCCATTTGACCAACCTGCCATGTGTATCGCCATTTCACCTTTTCCCAAACTTTGCGCGCCTTCCATGCAAGCACCAGAGTGTGCGTGGAAGTCCAAACATTTTCACGTCAAGTTTTTTTTTTAAAAACAGAGGTCACGCTTGAAAAAAATACATAAGCACATTTAGGGCCTTGTTTTGTGTGTACCAGGCTTTATTACTGAGGCCCTGACCTGTAACTGCTCTGATGGTGTCAGTTGCTGAGCTTAATACCATATTGTAGAACATTTCAGTAAAGGTCATACTTTTACAGTATTTTTCTTTTTTTTTTATTATTGTATGTTGACATAACATTCATCTGAAATAGATAGTCTAAAAATACAAACAATTTGTTTTGGATCAATCTATCAAACCAAAAAACTCACCCACACTCACGCACACACTCTATACACGAGAGTACAGATGAACCAGCTGAGGGAACACCATCAGAGGAGCCGTCTGCACCAGGAGCAGAGAGTCGTCTGCAGCCACAGACACAGGGGCCAGAGGAGAGACGAGGCCCCACACCCCAACCAGGGGCCCACCCTCCTTTAACCGAAAGGAGGAAAAAAGAACAACTCGTCATTCTGTTATCCTAATTTAGACTTGGTTTAGCATTAGCCCTCAGAGTACTTTCTTAAATGGTACTTCTTGATGTGAAAAGCTTGAGAACAGCTGATTTATAAATCAAAAAGGCCGTTCACATCAATCTTCTTTACAGTCTAACTTGTAATCTCACGTATGATGTAATTTAGTACTTGTTCAGTGTTACTTCTTTAATACATGTGTTTCTTCTTATCCTGTAGGTGATGATGCAGCAGGTTGTGGATGCCCTGGTGGACCCTTCACTCTAAAGGGGTTTTCCACAGGGACATCAGCAGGGACAACCTCCTGGTCCAGATATCCACGGAGTGCCGGGCCCAGGCATCCGGATTCATTGACTTTGGATGTGGCAAACTCGTTGCCAACCTCAGCCTTTCAAGAATGGTAATATCCACAACTAATGTATTTGTTTTTTGCATGTAGTAGTAGTGAATAGTTGTAGTATTAGTAGTAGTTGTGCAGCTCTTCTCTTTCTATGAATATTTAGTAAAGGTGGAGATTTTGGTGGAAGGTGGAATTCCCAACAAGCTGAATTTTAACCACCAGAAAAGTTACATAGTGCGCATTTAACAATGGTATTAGTAGTAGTAGTAGAGGGCGCGCTAACCTACTTAGAAGTTGTCACTTCTAAAGATACATACTACTATTGTACTACTATTGCTATAAAAAAAAAAAAAAAAAAAAAAAAAAAGAAAAAAAAAAAGAAAAAAAAAAAATAAAAAAAAAAATAAAAAAAAAAATAAAAAAAAAAAAGAAAAAAAAAAAAAAGAAACAAAAAAAAAAAAAAAAAAAAAAAAAAAAAAAAAAAAAAAAAAAGAAGAAAAAAAAAACCAAAAAGAAAAAAAAAAAAAAACACAAAAAAAAACACAATAGAAAGAAAGAAAAGAAAAGAAAACACACACCACAAAAAAAAACAAAAAAAAAAAAAAAAAAAAAACAACTACTGTCAGCGATAAAATCTATTGATTAATCTGGTTTCGTGAACACGTAGCAGCTAGCTCTCAAAGCTAATGCTAACTTTAATTAAAATTCTAAATTATAAAAATCAACAAACTATTACAGGATTGAAGACATGCCCAGTCCGTTTTTGGTGTGTAAGTAAGGAAGATTGTTTTGGCATATTAAACTTTAATTATTTATAATGCCTCAAAGAAATTTGTCACTTAGCATTAGCATTAGCATTAGTGTTGACACACAAACACATCCCTAAACACAGAAGGTAATGATGCATGGTCCAGTTGTCCTTGGAGCAAGTTCCGATTTGTTGCAATTTTCATTGGAACAACTCTGAATTCCTACTTGAATGCCCGAAGTTAGAAAACAAACATAGCTGTGCCGCTGCGTTTGGTGAAAGACTCCTGACAGTGAGTGGATAAGTTCTTGTGTTTTTCTTTTATTTGCCCTGTTCCCGTCCACTCGCTGCAGGAGACATCGTCTCTCCAAGGTCCAACTTCCGATCTCCGAGGACAACTGGAATGCAGCATTAGTGCTTGATAGATTACATAGCTCTAGTTCTCACAACTTCTGTTGTTATGAACAGGCCTAAACTGTAATACCTTTTACTATTTTATTTTATAACCCAGACGCTTGTCCACTGCCTGATGCTTCAGTGTTTGTTGATTTTAGAGCAACTTTTCACAAACCCCATAAAGATAGAAGGACAGGAAGTAGTGATGCTAACACTGAGCTAGCTGGGTGTTGTTGTGCAAAGAGCCCATTGTGTTAATTGTGTTTGCATTGAAATACTTTAGTATTGGTCTAATACATTTTTAATCCTTCAATGCTCCACTAATCCTTTATCTGACATCATATGTTCAAGCTATCAATTATCAACCTACTTATTTCTGTGTTTCTCCTTTATTTCAGGGACCCTAAGCCTTGTGCCCTGCCAGTACAGAACCAAAAGTCACTTGGCTAGTCCTGTCACAGTGTTGCAGATAGGGATTGTACTTTATGAATTACTGTTTGACAGTGAGTTCGACGGTGAGTTCGACGGTGAGTTCGACAGTGAGTTCACCATTGTTGACGTCCTGAAGGGAAACATCTCTACTCGGAGCGACCTGTCGAAAGGTACAAGCAAAAACACACATTAACTTTTTGGATGTAAGAGCTAGATGTGATAAAATAAGACAGACAAAACACAAAAAGTCTCAGTGAACAAAATTCACAAACCATAAACTTGCTTTGGCAAAACGTTGAAAAAAACCTAAATATTTAAATAAAATTTTTCTTTTTCTTTTTTGCAGAGTGCATTGACTTCCTCACTTCCTGTCTCAAGGACCCGGTGCAGAGAATACGTTTGGACCAGCTGAGACACCATCCCTGGTTCAATTCATAGAATTGCCTTAGAGCTCCAGCAGACCACCGGGGTGTCCTCAGATCCCATAAATGCTATTATGTCCGTTTTGAACAGGTGTAAATAATAGTATAGCCAAGGGAAAGTAATTTTGGACGGGATGTAGTTTTTTTGTTTTTTCATGTAGCTGCATTTGTTTATGTAGGGCCTACTAAAGGCCCTCACACAAAAATAACTTCAGGACCCATGTAACTATAATATGATAAAGATACACCGGAGAATATTCCTAAAACTAAATATTGTAAGATTATAATATTTAGTACAGAAAACTACAGTATGCAATCAAATTTGTTCACACGTTCATAACTGGCCTTGTTGCTTGGCGAGGAGAAAGCCCTTGTGACGGGGTTCTCACAACGTTAAAACATTTATGGCATAGCCAGAAGGATGCTGTGCAAGGTTTTTTTAATCGTGCAAATTCCCGATACAGAAAGTTAGGAGAGTGCTATACAGAAGACAATGACCAATTATTTACAATATTTACATACAACAGCAGATAATGCTCCATAAATCAAAACAAGTGCTTATAATTACCTTCTCCGTTAGACACTGTCACAGACTGACATAGGGAAGGAACCTGGCTCCCTTTTATACCTCGAGGCCCCTCCCACAAGCCAATTTACTAAAGAATTACAGGTTTCTAACATAAACCAAACATATTTTAATGGACAATAATTATTAAAAAATAAATTTTCCCCCAAAAAGATGCACTTCTATGCTGATGTCACTATGACGTCAGACAGCAGCTTCCCGCGCGTGACGACACTTAACCCGGGTGTGTAAGGCGCTCGGTTTGACAGTGGGACTGTGGAACTGGAGATGTACTGGGGATGAATATTGGCAAAAAGTTTGTTTCTGGACACATTTACGGACATGAATGATTCGGCAGCAGCCTAGTGTGCACAGCCTAGGTGAATAACACGGATGGAGAACGGCGGCGACGGTCAGGGAAGGAGATGGATGAACCGTTAAGTGTTTGGCGCATGTGTGGGTGCGGGGCTTAAGTCGGAAACGGTCCAACGGAATCTGAAGGGCCTGCTCTGTCACAGCCCTGCATTCTTTATATACAGTCGGGCCACCTGAAGCTATCAGTAGGCCCTGGGGCTGTGAGATCCTGGAGGTCCCCTCATACTATTAGAATGAGGATGAAACTGGGTACTTTTTATTTAATTATACTGTATACACTCAATACTGAATACCAAAGATTCTGAACTTGTGATGACCACAGACATTTCTCATTGCATTCAATACTGGCCTAAATATGACAAATTTCAACAATACTTCACAAAACCAACATCAGACATAACAGTTGTAACAAACTCTAGATGACCTCCGAACATTGCCATCGTGACAGGAATGCTGCCATTGTGACAGGTTGTACCATCGTACAACCCCCACGTTGAGATGTATGATGTCTCTGCAGAAGAAGAAAACATGCTTTGAGTGTTGGAAAAAAAAAAAATCATCAAATGACTGCTTTTGGATTAAATTGAACTCTTCGAGCCATTTTCTCTCCCAAGACAAAAGCTAAAACGCTAAAAGACTATGCAGTTTTAGAAAACAATCATTTGATTGCAGACTTTGTCCAAAAGATGAAGTTAGTGTACATAATGCTATTGTGTTCTGCACGTCTTGTGAACACTTTTACCTTTTGTAATTATGTGTTCAAATAATGGCTGCATTATTCTCTGATAAGCTCTGACCCAGCATGTGTGCTGGTTTGTTGAACAATGACACCAAAATCATCCCCCCCAAGCGAGAAGACCAAACTCGGTTCTACCAGGTCTTCAAGGAGGAAGGATCTCGACGAGAGAAAGGGCTCACCTCTGGCCTACCGATTGCTCAGTTAAAAGAGGAAACAAAGAACATTCTAGGGACACGCCCGCAGAAGCTAACTTTTTCTCTCCCATGACTAAGAATTCTGTGCCCATCTTTGGACGTGATTTTTGCTTTAAATTGCAACGTGCAAACTCAAGCAAAGGACCTTTTTACAACCTTTCAAGTCTACAACAAAACTTGGATCCAGTACAATCTCTCCAAACCAGCCCCATCTGTGAATCAGTGCAACATCCTTTTTGTTATCTGAGGAACGCCTCAGAGCCAAGGAATACGCAGATCAAGAGGACCTGATCCAGTGCTTCTTCAGCCTGATGTGTCAGAGCCAGCGCGTGGACCAAGCTGCCTCTGACTCCCAGCGTGACCCCTGAGTGAACCCTGGAGGCATCAGACACACAGGCCCATTGGCTGGATCGCACAGCTCCTGTTTCTGGTCGTATGAACGCACATATGTCCCAGTTTGCTGCACAACTAGATACATCTAGAACAATCATATCTAGTGTCTCCATCTGTTATCGACTCATTTGCATTTTCCATATTCATATTTATAGTTTAAATATTTGGTCAATTACTCTTTATAAACCACATTTGGTAAAGTTTTCATTCATTTTCAGAAAAGGGATCAATGGCACGTTCACTTTCTCACAAACCTTAAGATTAACGAGCAAATTCATATTTCATAAATTAACTAAATTAGATATTTTATTTTAGAATTGTTAAATCCCTAATACAGGATGGTGCCCCACGTAACTCTAATAAACTATAATAAACATACCCTCATGCAGTGTGTCATGTTTGAAATCTTGATCTAATTCTTTAATCGATATCAACTTTGAATGTCACCCTCATAAGTGGGAGGACATAAATGACACTACAGTACTTGTACTAGTAAAATCACTACACAGACTATAACACTAATGACTTTAACTTTAACTGACACAAACTCCCAGTTAGGAATATACCACACATCAATATACCACCCTAAACACATCTCCAGGTTTAGTCTCAAAAGCTCAGTAAAACACCAGCATGTTCGTAGAAGGTTCTACCTTCTTGTATGTTCATCTTCACCTTATCCGTCCCTCCAACTCTTTGCCAGAAGTTGAGTCAACACATCAGGTGTTTCCTCTCCAGAGTAAAGCCACTCGCTCGACGACAATGTCTGAGGAGTTGGTATAGTATTAAATCTGAATCATTCTTAATAAACTATTTGTTTATTATGAATGAGTTCATGCTGGACGTCGCCCAGGGAAACAGGGTCTGCGTCAGGTGCTGGAGAACCAGAGCACCTTGATGACAAATGGGCTCCTGGAACAAGGCGGACGAGATGTGAGAACGAGGCTCTGTTGGAACGTCACTACTGCAGTGACCCCTGTCAGAGGGGCTACATGCAAAGGATGGGGGACGCACGGATACTTCGAAGCCCACAATCAAAGCTAACGACTTACTTCATGTTTGAGCCTTTTAATTGCCTTAAAGCATTATTAAGGCTCTAAAGAGTCTCAATAAAGCGCCATCAGCTGCTTTGACCACTGAATAAAGGGCCTTTTATTGAAGTGAAGAAATAAAGGTCCGGTACAAAAGCCTTTCAGTCATATCTCTGCTCACACGCCGGTGTTTAGCATCCTCAGAAAATGTTTGACTCGATATTGTAGAAAAATGTGTCTTTCAGAAAAATGTGTGTGATGTTTGTAATTGATTCTGAAGTGTCTCGTGCTGTGACCAAACTCTGGCATTTGGAGCAGAAACGTGTGACATGCAAGCGCTCCAAACCCCCACTGCACTGTCTCCCTCTTCCTCTCTCTTTTCCTCTTCTCCCTTTCTCCTCTTTCCTCTCTCTGTCTCTCCCCCTCGCTCACACACTCTCTCTCTTTTCCTCTTCTTCTCCCTTTCTCCCCTTCTCTTTCCTCTCTGTCTCTCCCCCTCACTCGCACTCTCCCTCTTTTCCTCTTCCTCTTCTCCTTTTCTCCCCTTCTCTTTCCTCTGTCTCTCCCTCGCTCACACCCTTTCTTGTTCTTTCCTCATTCCTCCTTCTGTCCCCCACTCTTTTTCTTTCCTCTCTCTGTCTCTCCCCTCGATCACTCTCTCTCCCTCTCTCTCTCTTTTCCTCCTCCTCTTCTCCCTTTCTCCTCTCCTCTTTCTTCTCTCTGTCTCTGCCCCTCGCTCACACTCTCCCTCTCTCTCTTTTCCTCCTCCTCCTCTCCCTCTCTCCCTCTTCTCACCCTTTCTCTTTCTTTCCTCATTCCTCCTTCTGTCACCCACTCTTTTTCTTTCCTCTCTTTGTCTCTCCCCTCACTCACACCCTCCCCATCTCTCTTTCTTTCCTCTTCTCTACTTTCTCCTCTCCTCTTTCCTCTCTCTGTCTCTCCCCTCGATCACTCTCTCTCCCTCTCTCTCTCTTTTACTCCTCCTCTTCTCCCTTTCTCCTCTCCTCTCTCTGTCTCTCCCCCTCTCTCACACTCTCCCTCTCTCTCTTTTCCTCCTCCTCTCCCTCTCTCCCTCTTCTCACCCTTTCTCGTTCTTTCCTCATTCCTCCTTCTGTCCCCCACTCTTTTTCTTTCCTCTCTTTGTCTCTGCCCCTCGCTCACACTCCCCCTCTCTCTCTTTTCCTCCTCCTCTCCTCTTTCCTCTCTCTGTCTCTCCCCTCGCTCACACTCTCCCTCTCTCTCTTTTCCTCCTCCTCCTCTCTCTCTCTCCCTCTTCTCTCCCTTTCTCGTTCTTTCCTCATTCCTCCTTCTGTCACCCACCCTTTTTCTTTCCTCTCTTTGTCTCTCCCCCTCGCTCACACTCTCTCCCTCTTCTCTCATCTTTCTCTCACCCTTTCTCTTCTCTCTCTCTCTGTCTATCTTTCTTTCTCAACCTCTCTCCTTTTCCTCCTCTTCTCTCTCCTTTTTCTTAACTTATGGCGCTCTCTCTTTCCCCTCATCCCTCTCCATCTCTCACGTTCTTCTCTCTCCCCTCCCTCCTCTCTCATTTTTCTCTCACCCATTCTCCCCCCTCTCCCTCTCTCACCCTTTATCCTCCCTCACTCTCGTCCAATGCTGTCTCTCTGTTCTCCTTCTCTCTCGTTCTCCCTGGTATGTCTCTCATGCTTTCTCCCCTCTCTCCTCCTCCTCTTACTCTCTCTTTCTCTCCCTCGTCTCTCACGCTCTCTCCCCTCCGTCTCTCTTTTCTCTCACCCCTCTGGGCTCCACCGTCTCAAAAGATGACCATAACTCTCGACCTTTACATCGTTTATCTGTGAAATAAAGAAACATTTGACAGTCTCGGTTCGTCTGGGCCCAGCGTCCGTGAACGTTGACATTTTTACCTTTTTATGTTTGTTTATGAGCTTTACACACGGCCGCATCAAACCAATATGAATAATTTAATTTTAAAAAAACATTAAAAACTCAAAATTGCAACATTGAATCTTTTCTTAAATATGAAATAATAATAAAAGCTCTTTTCTGATCTTCTTTTTCCTCTATGCAGAATCCAAACAGCTAAAACAACATTGCGTTATGGTCTCTTCCTTCACACAAATGTCAGATCGTTCTCAGTAATTTGGAAAAAGCTTCATGTTTTTTGCGTTGTCATAGTTCCCATGAAGCCTCGGTCTCGTCCCAAACAACAACAGAAGATATAAATAGCTTGTAGTCCACTTGTAGCTCAAGACATTTGAAACTTTTTTCAATTCAAAGTTTTTAACCGTGTTGAGGCATTGTTCTCTCGACAAAAACATAGTTGTATTAATCGTAATTCACGGTTGTTTACGAGGTTGTCTTCTCTGAGCCTCAAAAGAACAATTGGTTTAAAGTGTGTTCAATTTGTGACGTCAAATGTAAAAATCCAGAGATCTCTTGCACTGTTTTTAAGTCCTTAAAAATGTTTAAATGCCAAATAACACAATTAATGCTGAATATGTGTCCTTTAAAGATGTCTCTAAAAACATGTTTTTGTAAATTACTGGTGTTTGGGATACATTTTGCATCGATTGTTTCCTCGTGGATGTTTTTTTATTCCTCCTCTCTCAATACATTGCTGCTTTTCCGCTTCGCCCTGTCGGGATTTGAACCCCCGCCCTCCGCGTCACCTCCGTCTCCGCTCGCTCTGCTCGCTCTCCGTCCTGTCTGTTAGTGCTGGATGGAGATAAACTGTTGTGTACAATGAGCGCCACAGCAAGTCAGGCGTTCAAGACGGTGTGGAAAAGCCGCGAAACAGAATCGAACACACAAATATGTATATATACGTATATATAGTCTTAAATAAGTGGTGCTCAAAATGTTTTTCTTCTTTGTCTTAATCTGTGGCAAATTGTGTCGCAGAAAAAAAATCTAATAATCTGCCTCAGTCGGGATCTACAGCTCTCCATTGTCAGCCGAGTCTTTGTTGTTTGTTTGTTTGTTCGTTTGTTTTTTGTTTGTTTGCATCAAAGTGGATTACTGCTTTTTTTTTTATTTATTTATTTTATTAAGATTTTTTTCATTTTTAAAGAACAAAAATGTGCACAAACATGAAAAAAAAAAAATGTGCAAAACATGAAAAAAAAAAAAAAAAACACGACCAGAGAAAGAAAACTACTCTAAATCAAAAGACATCCTGCAACTAACACCTAACTAACGCCAGAAATCAGCGTTTCAGATCAATACTGCAATTTAAAATGTCCAAAATATAACACAACGATCCATAGATGTGTCATAGATTATAACTATATAACAGACATAAGCAGGTTCGTTTTATTTATTTTTTTATGTAACATTTCTAATGGAGATATTACTGCTTTAACTGGAATGCACTGTATTTACCCTATTTATCATTTATTCAAATATGATGTTTATAGTAAGAAAAAATTCTTACTGTGCGAGGGCTTGCCTTTCCGCAGACCTGACCTGTAACCTCTGACCTTCCAGCAGAAAAGTTGCAGTTACAGTACCTATAATCTCTAATTTTCTGAACCTGTCCAAACTGTGTACTTTTGTTTCAGCGTGTGACCAGTCGAGTGGTAAATACATCTCTAAATTACACTAAATTAACCCAACAACGCCGCTGGAACTAGACCCAGAAAAACAAATAAAACTAACCACTAGGGGCACGTGTACGCACAGCCCACCCAAAAAGGAATTCATTTGTTGACCTTTACTTAACCCGGAAAGTCCCACTGAGATTTTTAGAATCTCTTTGTCAGGGGCGTCCTGATCCCAGAGGGGAGGAGCCTATTGTACATGTTTGTAGCAGAGGACGAATGAAACTACGACTAAATGATAGAATAATCAGAAATATTGTACATAAAGAGCAGGGCACGTAGGATTTGTATTGGTTTTTCCTGTTTATTTTGTTTATGTCAAGTCTTAAATACGCAAAAAAGAAATGTTTTACATCCTATACTTGAATAGAACAAATACATAAAGAAATATATATATAAAGAAAGAAAGAATCATCCGTCTCCATCTTCTTATTTGTATTATTTATATCAAATTCACAACTTCCACAAATATTCTCTCTTCTTTTTCTTCTTTTTTTCAATTTTTTTCTTCTTTTTCTTATTTTTCTTCTCTTTTTTTCTCTTCTTTTTTTCTTTTTCTTCTTTTTTCTTCTTCTTTTTCTTCTTTGTGTGCTCATTTTCCACCTGCCCCTAAAGGTCAACACTGCGATGGACCCACAGGACTGGCACCAGCACATCCGGAGCTGCAGAGCATTTATAATCCTAAACCGTTTGTCCGTATTTGGCCGTATCTACTGTTGTCGCTAATACAGAAATAATGTGCGTTTGTGCGGCAGGTGTGCGTCGTTTCGCCTCATCCATCAAGTCAAACAAGCGAGCGACAGCCTCCGCAAACAACGGCAAATACCACGAATAAAACTGATCCAGAACCTGCGCTGGGAAGGGAACGGCAAGAGAGTGTGTGTGTGAAAGAGGGAGAGAGAGAGAGAGGGGGGGAGAGAGAGGGGGGAGAGAGGAGAGAGAGAAGGGAGAGAAACGGCAAGAGAGTGTGTGTGAAAGAGGGAGAGAGAGAGGGGAGAGAGTGAGGGGGGAGAGAGTGAGGGGGAGACAGAGGGGAGAGAAGGGAGAGAACGCAAGAGAGTGTGTGTGAAAGAGGGAGAGAGAGAGGGGGGAGAGAGAGGAGAGAGAGAGGGAGAGGGGAGAGAACGGCAAGAGAGTGTGTGTGAAAGAGGGAGAAGAGTGAGGGGAGAGAGGAGAGGGGAGAGAGTGAGGAGAGAATGGGCAAGAGAGTGTGTGTGAAAGAGGGAGAGAGGAGAGGGGGCGAGAGTGAGGGGACAGAGGAGAGGGGAGAGAAGGGAGAGAACGGCAAGAGAGTGTGTGTGAAAGAGGAAGAGGGGGGGAGAGAGTGAGGGGGAGAGAAGGGAGAGAGAGAGGGATAAAACTTAACTTGTTCTGTTGTGCATAAAGTTTAAAGAGTTTTTTAAAAGTGCATATTTTACCTTTGCTTTAATGTCATTGCGTTTGCTTTCTTACAGTGTCACCTAGAGGACACTCCAGGTGTTGCAGGCAGAGCGCACCTTTCGAACGGAACTTCCTCAAAGTAACGGCGAACCAGGAAAACGAGTGAAATGAAGTCAAATGGAAGCATTTGTCACACAAAGAATCAAGTGGCAAAAGGACTGGGATGAAGAAGGTACAAGAAGATGGCGAAGAAAGTGTGCGAAATAAGAAAGATAGATCGTTCTAATTTCCAGACTTGGATTTGGTCAAAGGGGTTAAATGTTACGTTTTATGAAGTAGGAAAGCTCCATGAATCCCGTCTTCATGGATCACGTTAAATACAGTCAAGAGAGAAAGGAAACAAAGGACCGCCTCAACAAAACTTAAAAAAATTAAATTCAAATCCAGTGGATCCTCTCCAGCTTCAAAGTCCTGATTAGGTTTCTGAGAGAGACCGATTTAATTGATAGAAATTAAGCATTTTAGTGTGTGTTATATATATTTCCTTCATTTTTTCCTTTATTTTATCATTCATTCTTTTGCAATTCTTGAGTAGCGCGTTCCAGTTCCTACTCCCTTATCAGTTTGGTGGCGATAATGCCCCTTTAATCTGTTCGCTATTATTATTATTATTTCGAGGTTGCATGTGTTCTGTACGCGTAAACAACAACAACTTTATTAACAATATTACTGACAATATTATTAGTAAGCCAGTGTCCAGCCTTGTTGTCCGTCGTGCCATCAATGTAATATGCTATTGCCAGCTAATGCTAACATGAACGCGAGCTGCGCGGCGCTCAAAATGGCGCTCGTTAGCGCGCATTGTGACTGCGCGCGGACTTGTAACTCGTCGTGTTGTTTATTTGCATTGTAATAGGCGTGTTGTCAGTTTATGATCCGTCTATTTTCTCTCGTCTCACCTTTTCGAACATCACTGAACGTGCTAAAAGACAAGCGCGTCGCATGTTAGCCGAGTGGGAAAAAAAGGTCAAAGGGGGAGAAAGAAAAGAAAGCGAGAGAGAGAAAGAAAGAAAGAGAGGTTGGCGTAAAAGGAAAGAAGGAAGAGAAAGAGAAAAAGAGAGATGGTAGAAAGAGAAAGAAGGATGACGTCATGGGAATTGAGATAAACTCCGAACTCACTGTCGCATTGTGTGTTGTTTCCTAAATTTGGATCAAATATTGACGTTGGTGAGAGATTTTGTCTGAAAAAAAAAAAAAAAAAAAAAAAAGCAATAAAATAGAAAAGAATTAATTATTTACAAATGCAATGGATCTGAAATCGTATATAATCCATCATTGTTGTTCAGTTTAGCGAAGAGCGTGCACATTTTTTTGTCGAGTTTTGAAGCTGGAACACGAGAATCAGAGAGACACGGAGAGAGGAAGAGGGAGGAAGAGGAAGTGCAGCTGTCTGTGATAATGAAGATCTGTCAGTAACAAACTTAACACCACAAACGCGACACAAATACTGTTTCCCTGCGCACGGCGCGTCCTTCGCCACTGCTCACTTTAACCAACTGCGTTAGCGCTCCGTGTGTCGTAGAGCGCTTCTGTTGTCACTTAGATTTGTACACGACAATGTTGACCCTCGACAAACATGTCACTTCCTTTCAATTATTTCCTGTTATGCGACTTTATTTTCACATAATAAAGTCGTACAGATATACAGATGTCCCTCGCGGCCTCGCTGTTTCACTTTTCTTTTTTTTTTTACAGCGCATTGTTGCATTGTTTTCTGTGCCCTGATTGGCTAAGGGACTGCAGACCGTTGTCAATCGCGCTTGGCAGTGTGACTGAAATGCTGTATGTCTGCAAGTTTTCTCCAGCCCTAACCCACCATGTCGACGAAACGTTCTGCACCGACAAAAGGGTATAAAGTGTTTTGCAACCTTAAAACATATATATATAATAATTGTAAAAAAAAAAAATAATGCTGACTACTTGCTGATTTTGTCTAGTGCGGGTTATTTTTAGAACGTAACTCCCGCGATAAACGAGAGACCACTGTATTGGAAAAGTAGCTCTTAGGGTCAAAATAAGACGGCGTTGTGCTGTCTGCATCTAATTATAAAGTGTTTTTTTTTTTAATTGTCCGCGATCAAGGAAATATTGTAACGCTGATGTACTTTTAGCTTTTTAATTTTGAAAAAAATTTTTGCAACTGGGATAATGCCCAAACTCTGCTCTGGCCTCTGAAATTTGTGAGAACCAATTCTGTTTTTACACGTTTTTAAGGCCCTAAACCGACGCAAATAATTTAGAAATATAAATAATTTAAAATATATACATACATTTAACATAAAATATCTTAATGGGAAAAAGTGATAATGACATGATATATTTATTTTGGATCAACATGTCAACATGTAAACACGACAATAACAGTATAAAAAAGTAAGCAAAAGAAACATGGAACAACATGATGCAGGTCAATGCATTTAACTTACTATCACAGACTACTAAATATAAATAGTAAATAATCAGGAAAAAGTAATAAAAAACACATAAAAGAAGAACAAACATAACTTCCTGTTTATTTCTACCCCAAATCTAAATGATAGAATTCTTTTTTCACTTGTCATGGGGCCGACCCAAAGCCGTGTTATTGATGAGGACTTTAAACGGTGCGTCCCATGAGTATTACACCAAAAACTGTAACGCGAGTCTCAAAAAAATCACAGCACGATGCGATTCTTTACAGTTGAGAACTCTTCAACAGTCAAATGCACAGCCATTTGTAATGTGGTTTGAAATGTGTGTTGTTTCTTACAAATATTCACAGATGTCGTGATTGTGACTCAGGTGTTTTCACCAAAGAGGTGCTGGTTTGACCCTGTTGTTGTGTCTTTTGGCCAGGACACTTTATCTGCCTTGCCCATGTGTGAATGTGGAGTGTGAATGAGTGATTTGTGAAGACTCTGGCTTACTTTCGCACACAAAAATCAAATTTTATTTATTTTGTTTATTTTGTTTATTTTATTTATTTTATTTATTTTATTTATTTTATTTATTTTATTTATTTTATTTATTTTATTTATTTTATTTATTTTATTTATTTTATTTATTTTATTAATTTCATTTTTTCTCTGTATATATTTATTTATTTAGACATGTCTTTCTTTCTTTTATTTTTTTTTACCTATAATGTTGCAAATGTTTTCATTCATTCATTCATTTTCTAGCGCTTGTTCCCGTTAGGGGTCGCGGGTGACTGGAGCCTATCCCAGTGCCTTTGGGCCTTAGGCGGGGTAACACCCTGGACAGTGGCCAACTCGTCGCAGGGCCAACACAGAGACATTGACATACAGACGAAATGTTTTCAAAAACTAGAAAAAAAGAGATAAACATTTATAAGTTTTGAATTATTTATTCAAGAAAAGTGTTGAATTCTCCAAAGGATTGCCTTAAATACTTTGGCCGGCCCAAGTGCCACCCTTGGGGAACCCCAGTGAAAAAAGGTCTGAACACGGCCCTGGGAAGAAAGGCAAAAATGCTAATTAATGTTGCAAAGACAAAGAAATTCTAATAATAATTGAAAGAGTGATTGTTTTGTCTTCCGGATACAATACTTATTATAGTGATCATGTTTTGTTTTTTTCTCTTATGAATGAATAATGTTATTATCACATTGTTAGACTGAATTGAACTATCAGCCAGTTTCACAAAGAACTTGACAACAAAACACTGCCCAAAGCGGAGGAGAGCAAAGGGGGGAAAGTGTTAATTGAATAATGAAAAGATGGAGGGATGGAAAAGAGGAAGTGTGGACGACAACAAAGGCATTCCCAGACAGAGCCTCTAACAACACGCTAACAACACGCTAACGCATACACGCATGGTACGCTGCAAAAAAGTGAGCTTATGCTTGACATTTTCAACGCGACACATTTCTAAATATGTTTTATTTTAACAGCAACAAGCAAGTGAATGAAAACATGAATTGAATTGTCGTGATTACTATCGGAACTCCAGCCGTTTGCCAAATCATGGGAATATTTTTTGCAGTGTACAGGCTCAAATCTCCACATTAACTTGCAAATATGACACAATAAACGCGTACAAAGTTATATATTTGAAGTTTCCATGTATTGTGGGGGGCCTCACATCGGCTAACATGCAATAAAACATATTATGCTTTTCTTTAATATTTGGTATTATACATTTAGATCCAAATTTTACGTTGTGTTCAACAATATTGATGCCAAAACTTTAAAATGTACATGTTTTTGAACTCTTCGTGTTTGACCTGGAGCCTGTGATGTTTGAATAAGCACAAGTAAACACAGAGCAGTAGTAGGCAGAGATAGGGGGTAGGTGGAACCAGATTTTATTTAATTTTCTACTCGAGCCTTGAATGCAGGACAATACGGCGTTTATCAAATGTGCATAAATCAATCAAAAACACAACTCGGAGTCAACTAATGATGGAAGAACTCAATTTTAAAAGCTTGTTAAAGTAACATTTTATATACTATGTCCCCTTTAATTTACAGGAGACTAATCATAACCTTGACCATAATAACCTGCCTGAACTTAAACTAATTTAATACCTTAAAGGAGACGTATTATTCTGTTTGGAAGCTTCTTATCATTGAACAACAACATGAGCAGATCATTATTTTACATTTTGTTCATCGTAAACTTCAATATTGATCAAAAACGATGTAAGAATTGAAGCAGGTCCTACGACTTCCTGTTGAGAAATGCAGAACACGGATAAGCCCCGCCTCTTCATAACGACATTTCGCAGATTGTCATTTACACATTTTTATTTTTGTTTTTTAAGTGGCTACAATGCATTTCAGAACTCTACACGGTTCACTTAATTTTCCAAACAATCACGACGGAAGTGCGGGGAAGTGGGCGGGGGTAGGGGGTAGGTGAAGACAGGTATTCACTGAGCGCTCGCGCCTCAGTTACAGGACAACACGGGATTAACTCAAACGAAATCAATCAAAATGCAACTTAACTAATGACGAGGAAACCGTGTCGTGACGAGGTTAAAAGCTCATTAAAGTTGATTAAATTTTTTTTCATAACACGTCCCCTTTAACGTCAACTTTCAACCGCGCGCTGTTGATCTAATAATGAAGAATGCGTCTCACGGGGGGGACCTGATTTTGGGTCCCCGCACCGCAAACGGCCCATTTGAAGTGCTGCTGTTTTTTTTTTTTTTTTTTGTACATATTTTAATCCGCACAAATGTGATAACGCTACCCAAACGATAGCAACGACGACGCACCAAAGCGCTAAAACACACTCGCTAACACTATCTCCCCTGATTCTCCGGCTCACACTTAGCCCCCATTTTTCTCTTTTTTTCTCCCCTCCCACCCCCCCCCCCCCGTTCCCTCTCAAACAGCCCCGTCATTACTCTTCATTAGTCTTTTATGAGAGAATTGGAGGACTTTCGATGCAGAGGCCCCGGTGTCCAACCTGCTGCTCCCTTCACTCAAAACGAAAATAATTACGGCTAATTTCTGCACAGGAGCCGCGGGAGATGGTGTCGGCGAGACGCGTTTGAGGGCGGAGACAAAGTTAAAAGGCGAGCTTAAGTAGAGAAAATGTTGGTTTAGGCCAAGACGGAGCGACGTTGCGGGCAATAATGGGGCGGATATCGTCAAGTGTATGTACAGTAGGATCACACACAATTGTAAAGGTTTCTCATCTTTACGGCGCCTGAACCTTAGATTTGCTTCGATTTTTTTTCCCCCCCCGCCCACTGAAAAGAGTAAAAATAATTGTTAAAAAATAAATGAAATAGAACGCGATTTGACGCATGCGGTCGCCGTCGTTTAATAATGAACCGTTTTCCGCAACGCAAGCCTGGAAATATGATCTGTCGCGTGAGGGCGTGTACGGCGCTCTAATCAGATTTCCGTCATTTACATTGAATTCGAGTCACGTTTTGATCAAATTGTACGGCGACAATTTGTAATGTAACTGCACTTATTCCTGACTTCGTAAAGCACGAACAAAGACTTAAATTAAAGAATGATTCCGGTTTAATAATCACTTAACACGCCCTAATTCTAAGCATAATTAAGTCGTTACTAAGCCTGAATCATGCTTAATTAACTACTCATGCTTTGTTAAGGCAAATTAAAATGTAATTATTATAAAGTTGTTGCTATTGTACAGAAGTAGTTGGTATAATAACCACAGTATTTATTAAGCCTTAATAAAGCAAAGACTTAATTCATAATGAGCTAATAGTTTATTAAGCATGATTGAGGCTTATAGTGACTGCAAAGGGATGAGGTTTGGTAAGTCTGACTCATTCTCAATAAACTATTTGTTCATTAAAGTCTGTGTTCGTGCTTTGTTAAGTGTTGTGTAGTCACTCTGAAGTGTTACCGAGTTGCTTCGTCGCACCGTACTTCATGTTTCCGAGCGTGACGTCAGCGTAGCGCTCGTACTTACGCAAAACTTGGACGAATCTGTGAGTAAAATCGACACGTGACGAAAGATTTATGTCGGCAATATTACATTATTCTGAAGATGTGATTCAGTCTGTCGTTTTTTTGTGTCCATCCCTTGAAAATACCTCACTTTCCTGAAATACTTACGCTTGTGTAATGTTGTTTTGAATACTCTTACTTACCCATGTCTGGTTGCTAGCTTGAAATGCAGCCCCCTCGCTCTGCTGCCGGAGGAATTAGCCGCATCGAAGCGTCGAATTCAGTGTTTATTCCTACATTTTGTGCCCCAATCGTACATTTCCGCCCGCCGCTGATTACTTACATTTAGCTAAAACAAGGCGGGTAAAAAAAACAAAAACGAACTCGACTTACTAATGCGACGGCAAATGAAAAGGCCGTCCGTCGGGTCGCGTTTGCCCGTGTTTATTTTTTAAAAAGCTGCGGCCGAATTGCCTAAATCAAAACTCCAAAAAGCGCATATGTCTGAATGCTGATTGGTGCTAATTCTCCCGTCCACAGACCTGATTGACCTCACTCCAAAGTAAACATGTCCGTCCGTTCTCGTTCATTTAGCTTAATGTTTAGCCTAGCGTGTCCATTTAGCCGTATAGCAGCTTTGCATGAGGAGCTAAATGAGGTGTTCACTCTCTTTAAATGAGTTCTCTTTCCATCTGAACCGCACGCAACAAAGAGTTTGCTAAAAGTGTAGTTCCTTACTTTGGTTTGAGACATTTAGTCTAGTTTAAATTAATTTATTCAAAAGAAGAAAAAAAAAAAAGATATATAGGTCTATGTATTTAAT
Source organism: Chaenogobius annularis (assembly GCA_015082035.1). Taxonomy (NCBI): domain Eukaryota; kingdom Metazoa; phylum Chordata; class Actinopteri; order Gobiiformes; family Gobiidae; genus Chaenogobius; species Chaenogobius annularis. The sequence goes on from BJKM01000751.1 coordinate 148,198, forward strand.
AATAACATATGCCTGTATATAAATAAAAAAATAGGCCTGTATTTAATAATAACATAGGCATATATATAAATAAAATAATAGGGCTATATTTAATAATAACATAAGCATATATATAAATAAAATAGGCCTATATTTAATAATAACATAGGCATATATATTAAAAAAAATAATAGACCTGTATTTAATAATAACATAGGCATATATATAAATAAAATAATAGGGCTATATTTAATAATAGCATAAGCATATATATAAATAAAATAATAGGGCTATATTTAATAATAGCATAAGCATATATATAAATAAAATAGGCCTATATTTAATAATAACATAGGCATATATATTAAAAAAAATAATAGACCTGTATTTAATAATAACATAGGCTTATATATAAATAAAATATATAGGCCTTTATTTAATAATAACATAAACCTATATATAAATAAAATAATAGGCCTATATTTGATAACATAGGCATATATATAAATAAATAATAGGTATTCAATAATAACTTCTATACATCTAAAAGTATACATTTTATTTAACTTAAAATCTCCCAAAGATCAAATTTAAATCATTCGATGGAAAAGATCATACATGTATTAAGTCACTTTTTGTAGTGAAGGTCTTACAATGTCAGTGTTTTATTGTTTCAATCAAAAACATTGGAAAATCCTTTTGCAGGACAGAAAAAATCTGGAAAATACAGCGAAAATACCAAATAATTGTCAAAATTTTTCACGTCAATATTCCATGTCATATACACCATTTTTATCAGACTTTTTAATGAAAACTTTGACATAATATAGGCTCTTTTTTTTTTATTTAAGGTCAACATGTTTGTTTGTTTTTTTTGGTGTAGAAATACATTTACGCCCAACAGAAGATCACAAATCCAACGTATTTCTTTGCCTAGGAGAAGCCGTTGTTGTTTGTTGTTTTTTTGCAGTGCATCGCCGGCTCCTCTCATCGCTCCGGCCCCGCCCCTCCCCTCCACGTTTGATTTTTGCGTTCATTTGCGTTCCGCCTCCATCCCTCTCTCTTTACCAAATAGCTGATGTCACTTTTTCCATTTCGCGCTAATGGCTCGGGCAAAAAAAACAAAACAAAAAAAACCCCCAAGAGCCAAGATGGACGTTTACGTGAGGGTGAGACCAAAAAAAACCAACAACAACAACACACGACCTGAAGGGAGAGGATGAAGAAGGATGGATGGGAGATGAAAGGGTAGAGGAAGCGTCTCGGAAAAGGTGATGAGGAGGAGGAAAAAAAATGACGGACAGATCGAGAATAATGGAATCTGAGGTGATAAGAACGAATGGACGAGACACACAGACGACAAACAGTTTGAGACGAATCCCGCGGAAGTTTGCGGCACCAGTTTGATGACTTTGTCGCACACTTCTGGACACGTTTGCCGTTGGTATTTACGTCGCGGGTTTCGTGGGACCAGGCGACAGAAAAAGTTACGCAGCGCCACTTTAAAAGGCCGCGCGTCTAAAGGGTGTTTGTTGACGTGAACGCGATCGGTTTCCGTGGATTTGAAGTGAGCAGGTTAGAAATGGAACGTTTTCTTCGCGCGATCGGTCGTCGTTTTGCGAGTCTGAAGTCGATGGCATCAAGTCCGAGTCAAGTCCGAGTTTGAGTTTCAAGTGCGTCCATGTTTTCATACCAAATATAGCTTGTATTTTTGTGTATTTATAGGATTTTTGTGACTGGTGACATGTACATCAAACTGTAAAGAGAAGACGTTTTTTTTTTTTTTTTTTTCAAAATTAAAAACACAAAACAAAGAAAACATGGCAAGAACAGAAATAAACAAATGAGATACAGTTGAAAAGAAGACTGTAGGAGGGTGTGGCATCCAAAGAAAACATAAAAAGACATCAAAAGTCCCAAACTAGTCCAGCTACTGTTAAATTTGTCCATTTTCTGAGTCCATTTGTGATTTTTTTGTTTTCATTTTCCACATGTCGGTTGTGATGTTGGTCTAGTCCAGGGCTAGTCAACATCAGGCCCGGGGGCCACATCAGGCCCTCCAAGTGATTTAATCCGGCCCATGACCCAGCTTCCAAATATGAAAACAAAAAATATTGTTTACTGGTTTAATTCTGGGTTAGCACTAGTTTAGATCTAGTTTAGGTCTTTGTTTGGTCCCTGTTTAACTCCGCTTCAGACCTGGTTGGTACTAGTCTAGTTCTAGTTGAATACTTGTTCAGGGCAATTTTGAAAAGCATTGTTTGTTACTTCTCACAAAAATCTCTCATTTTATTGTATTAACTCCATTTATTGAAACGGTGTTGGGGATATTTGTGCGACTCAAATTACAGTAGTGACAGTGGCGTGTTGTGCACCTCCCCTTCCTGTTTGTAATTGATGACGTCACAATTGCCCAGAGAACACTGGGCAAAAACTCCTCTAATAACTTAACTAATAAAGATATACAAGAGCGACTTTATTTTGTGGAATTAATGTTTAGAGCGTCAAAAAAGCAGTTTATTTTGTGTAAATTCTGCATAAACTTTGACTGGAATGAGCGTCCCTAGTGTGATGTCACTTCCTGTCATTTTTCCACAGATTTCTCAACGTTTTCTCCACAAATACCTGCTCGATTGGTGTAAAACGATCATTTAAATGTACTACAGCTGCAAATACACCAAATAAAGTCAAAATTAGACGATCGTAAAAAGCCTGTCATGCGTCACTTGAAGTCTTGGTCCGTTTCTGTCACGTCTCAGGTCAAAAGGACGTGACATGTGCCCCCGATAAACCCTGATGTGTCCGGTGCGTAAATCACGACGCCTCAGCCTTTTGTTATAATACTGTATTTGCATCAGCTCAAACCCAACAGTGACAGACTCAGATCTCCAACTCAAAAACGGGAACATAAATCAGGGAGTAACACATGTTTTCTATCTACACAGAGGGTCCCTTTTTTTCCTTTTATTAACCCCGGAAAAACCCGCCCCCCCCCGTCGTCCCACCCCTCGGCACCATCCCCGAAAAAACATGTCAAATATTATCAGCAAATGAACGACAAGTTAGCAAACACAACTGCAACACAAAAACGTCGGCAAACAAGGATGAAAAAAAAAAAAAAAAAAAAGGGAGACTTTTGAGTGTTCTGGGGGAAAGCAGAGGAGCGGCTTGTTTAGTTCACTTCTAAGCGCCAAGAGAACAAGTGGCAATATGCAAGCGTTTGGGTCGGGTCAATGCGCAGAAATGTACCCGTAAACCGTTTGGTGTTGTTTCGTCATTACAGACACAACTTAAGGGACTTTTTGTATCCACCGTTTCATACAGACGACAGCACTCAAAAAGACTTGAAGTAAAACGTATTATTTTCAAAAGTTTTAAATATCGCGGCTTTAACCTGAAATGCGACATATTTTTTGGAACATTGAACTTTTCACCCCGTCGGCTAAACACATTTCGTCGTCTCATTGGGTAAACAATTCTGGGCGTAAAAACGGTTTGAAGTTGGAACCAGATTTGTTTCATATTTAGATAAACGAAGCGCCCGCCGCTTTCCCCCGAGCGTGAGATCCTCACACTTTCTGTCCGACGGTGAAGACGGTGGAGAAGGAAAATCAAACGCGCAACTTTTAGCAATAGCGGATAACAGTGTCTCAAAACCACGTCCGTTTGTCATTATAAAAAAATTTTAAACAAGAAGAAAAAGAAAAAAAAAAAAAGGATTGTACAGTTATGTATTGATTATTATTATTTATTATTATTTATTATTAAATAAACGGTTTGGCATTCAGTTTTAGGGTGAAAGAACTGATGGTATAAAGACACTCGAAGAGGAACAGATTTAGAGTGAAAAAGAGGGGGAAAAAAGGGAATAATAAAGTCAAAAGTTTCGATGAATAAACGTGGAATGGCGGAGATTATTGGAGATGATTACAACAAAGGAGGAATTTTCTCATGCATTCCAACTGTCCTTGTTTGGAAAAAAAAAAAAAACATGTTAAAATCAGGACATAAATAGTCCTTTTATTTATTTATTTTTTTTGTAATTTTTTTTTTTTCAAAACTCTTCAGTCCTGAGCGCGTCCGATTGGCTGATTATTGTCCAATCAGAGCATTCCGGCCCAGCGATGTAAAGATGACTGCGTCGCGTCCAAAAGCGTCTTCTTCTCTTCTTTTTTTTTTTTCCCGTTGTCGTTTTTTGTTAGAACCAAAGTTAAACCATATTGCATGATTTCGTTCTCTCGGATCAAATGAAAAAGTACATTGAAGGTGTGGTTTTCTTTCTTACAGGGGTTTATGTTTTTCTGTTTTTCTTTCCCAAGCGCGAAGGAGCGGACGAGGAACTGTCAAATACCGTCAGGGGGGGAAAAAAGTGGCAAAAAAGTCTTCAGAAAGTTCCCACCCCCTTTCGAAAAAAAACCAAAAAAAAAACGCCACATCCTGCAGGAATAGTAGTTACGCGCGTAGGTCCGTAAGTCTCTCGTAGTAGTCGCTATATCAGACGTCGTATTTAACAGTTAAAAGTTCCCAGGGGGTTCTTGCTTTTCCGCGGTCACAGCTCAAAAAGGGGGACGAGCCGGGAAAAACGGGGAAAGAGGAAAGCGGGCGGGGACAGGTGAGGAGGAAGCGGGGAGGGCCTCTAGAATCATCATGGGGGTTTTCAGGAAGGACCGCGATTCTTTTGGAGAGACAGAAAGAGGACACAAAATAATGAAGTTAGAAGCGCTGCAAATTGGGCGTTCGGCGTTGTTTTAGCGTATGTTGCTGACAACAAACACGTTATTGGAGCAACAAAGTCGGGGAAAAGAGTCTAAAACATTCTTCAACACTCTAAACGTACTCAAGACGACTACGTTCGTTTGACACACCTTCACGATTTGGAACACCCGACGCCGGGGTTCACCCGCTGGCGTTGTGAAGAGTAATACGAAGACCGGGTGGTGACTCCCGCCGGATCAAAACTAGATACTCGAGTAGTTCAAGTATCGATAGTGGATAAAGAAGAGAAAAATCGATCTTTTCTGACCGTTTTGGAAAATGATCTTTACCTACTGTATATCACAACTAGTTTCATGTTATATTTATGATTCAAGTTTAATATGAAAGAAAATAAAATTATGTTGTGTTGAAAATTCCAGTCTATTGTTCAAAAAAAAAAGCAAAAAAAAAAAAGTTCTTTGTGGTATCGTGAAAAAAATACCTCCTTAGAAGTTGCTCATTGAACAAAAGCGACATCCTCCGACATTTACCCCGAAATAGTACGATGAAATGGTCTAACTTTATTATCACTCTCCAACCCAATATTATATTCATCCTCCCTCTCTCCCTCCCTCTCTCCCCCCTCTCTCTGCCTCTCTCTCCCCCCTCTCTCTGCCTCTCTCCCCCTCCTTCTCTCTCTCTCTCTCTCGGCTCCCTGTGGTGCCGTGGCTCCAACCCACTCACAAACAAAAGCGAAATAACCTCCGCTTCCCCCACTTCTCCCCATGGTGTCATTCACCGTTTTTTGCGGACGTCGGCAAAGCGTTTACATTTGTGCATAACAGCAACCATAAACCTGCCCTCCGTCCTGCGCTCGCCTCCTTTTGCCCTCTACTTTTATTATGTGCAGCGTTTTATACGCGGCGTTCAAAGACTGTGTAAAAATTGGACAGGGGGGAGTGTGGCGTGACCTATTTAAAGTAAACCGGATTAGGGAATAGTTTGAAGTTGGAGTAATAGTGATTTTTGTAAGTGTTTGTGTTTTCTTGAAACACAAGACAACGCCCTCTTAAAGGCAAAGTTAGCTGTAAATAAGGCAATGCTGTTTTTACAATCACTACTTAAATGCCTATCTACTTTACAATCTGTTTGATTTTGAGCATAAAGATGTTTAAATATATGTCATCTTGAATACAACCAGTATAATACAACTAATGTGTTGTTTGTGTAAGCGTTTGGACAGAAACATCCATAAAATCACTAAAACTTAATATTTCTAATTTCTATTTTTTACATTCCACTGTTTTTAACACACACCACTGTATAAAAACACACACATGAGTACGTACAATTAAAATATCTGCAACTAGTAACAATCACAAAGTAAATCGTTGAAATTCAAACGGATTATTTGGAATCCTGCTCATAACGCCAAATTAGGTTTGACTTTTTTAACTTAAAAACTTTCAGTTCAAGTTAAAATTGACAATTAATACTGTTATTTTACATCCACAATTAATTCTGTTGTGTTTCTTTTCATAATGCCACTTAGACTTGAGAAAGACTTGATCCACAAGGGAAATTAGCTGGAAAAACACACACAATTTACAATTTAATAAACAGTAAAAAAATAAAAAAAAAAATAAAAAAAAAAGAAGGAAAAAATCAAACATAGTAAATAAATGCAACTTAACATAAACATAATATCTATTTATAATAACCAGCTATATGTTTATCAATGTCGTAATATCAATGCTTTTTTCCTCATTTCTTCCTTCAGAACAAGGCCCTATTACTGCCCCTCCACGCCCTCTCACTGCCCCTCTTGCCCTTTGCCGGTGTCTCTTTTGTTCCTCCATTGCATCCTCCTGTCGCCTCTGTGTAAACTATAAAACTCTTTATATTATTTTACCCCAAACCATTACTTCTCAGTTGTCCTCTGCTCTCCCACGCCTTCTCCTTTAGCGGCAGCTTTGGCTCTCGCTCTTTAAAACACTCCAAATTAAAGTACCGCGCTGAAACCCAGATTAGACCTTACACCTGTGTGGTGTGGGGGGGGGGGCAGCGACATCATGGCCTGGATTTGAATTTTTCATGGTTTTATATACAAAATACACCACAACCACCATTTTTAGTTCTTTATCTAAAATTGTTAGGCTTAATTACCTTTTCTGTAATTGTATCGACATTTTTATTCCTTTTAATTCTGGTACATTTAGAGTTATGTTTATTAATGTGCACTGTCCCTGTCAAATACATACATTCAATAAAAAGTCAAAAATATTGTGACTTTTACAGTGTTTTTCTTAATTTATTGTTTCATTAAAAAATAAGCAAACAATTAAAAAAATGAATTATGCTTATTAATTTGTTCTAAATACACTTGAATAATTAGTAAATATGAAGTCATTTTTTTTGCATTAATTTATTTAAAGTAAATTCAAGCTAATTAAGTAAAATATAAGATTTCATTTTCTTTGTGTATAAATCTTCTTTTTAATTTTTTTTATTCATAATTTCCCAACATTTCTCACTATTTGAGCTTGGCACCATTTTCCCTTCACCTCCTACTTCTTCTTCCTTTTGCGTATCCGTGTGCGTTTTCACTTGTGTGCGGTGTTACAAAATGGTGCTGATCGCTCTTCATCGCGAATCATTTCAATTGACTTAAGTTTGGAGAACGCAACGAAAAACCACATTTAAAAAAATAAAATAAAAAAATTAATAAAATGTCTCTGAATAAATTAAGCGCTTAATATTTTTGTAAATTAATAACACATCTGCAAAACAATACCTTAATTAAGCAGCCTAATTTTCAAGTAACGAGACCTGATTCCAAATTCAAAGTGCTCTTTTATTGTCTGTCACGTTGTCAAAACCACACCTTTTGCTTTCGCGCTTTCCACAGCATTTTGTCACTATTTGGGCGTTCTCTCTCCCACCCTTTCCTCTTCTTCGTCTCCTCTCCGTCTTCTGTGTGTGTGTTGTGTGCGTGTGTGTGTGGACGTTGTACGGATCCCGCGTGTTGGGTTAAAAATGGCGCTGACCTGCCTGCGCTCGGCTTGTTAAAAGTCGATCAGCTGAGAGGAAATGTCACCGGGTCGCGTATCAGGGGCACATTTTTCACTCCTGTCGCCTTCTCTTCTGTGGCCTCTTTTTAACCAACACAACAGCTCAATTCTCTCATAACACACGGCTTCGCTATTGTCCCTTAGTTCACATATTTTTCGGGGGGCATCGCATGGTTAAGTAAAAAATTTTCTTGTCTTTTTTTTTTTTTTCCAATTCAATCCAGTTCAAATCACCCAACGCTTCTCATCAAAATATAGATGTATTTATTTGTCCTTTTATTATTGCCAGACGTAGTTTCTGGATGTTGATTCGTTTTTTTTTGTTTTTTTTTAAACACAATTTCATGTTAATTCAATCAACAGTTGGTAATTCTCCGTTCTTTTCCACGGAAACAGAAAGTGAAACCTTTACTTCGGCTCACTGAGATGCATTTTATTGTGGAATGTCGTGGGCCAAGTATGGCCAAGGGAACGACACTGACGTGGGAACAAAGCAGGAGGAGGCTCAGCCGGGCCACGCACGAGTCAGGTTTGTGGAGCTGCAAGCCTGCTCACAAATAAAAGGAGTGTTTCAGGTCAATAAAACATACAAAATCTAAAAATTACATTACATTTCAAGTCAATTCAGCTTGTTTTAGAGTGTACGTACTGGGGCTTTAAGTCAACAAAAAAAGTATACGTATTGTAAGGATTTTTCTTTCAAATGTATTTCCTTCGACGTTGAGTTTCTCTGGTCGAATTCGTGCTTCTTTTCGATTAAACAGGTTGAATCTTTCATTGAATACACTCCATCTCCCCTCACAACTTTGACGCGCCGGGTCTGAATACCACCAGTATGATTCGATTTGCGATACACTGGCTCTGTGTCTGTTTCTAGTTGAAGTATTTCCACGCGTGTACCCGTTACCACACAGTACTTTTACAATACTTGCATTTGAAACAGATTATATTGTTCCCCGGTAAACCCTTCTGACGCTACAATAAACCTGCAAAGTATTCTCCAGCATTCAGCATTTTCACCCTCTATTTCTCTCTCTCTCTGCCACTTTCCTCTTCCTCTCTCCCCCTTCCCCCCCCCCTCGTCCCTCCTCACCCTTTCTCTATTGTTAATTAACTGCGTAGTACAGGTCTGAGGGTCCTACTGGGCCAATCAGCAGTAATGGAATCAGGTGGAGAGTTAGCGCTGGCCTTGCACAATGCACTTCCCACCTCCAGAGCGAGCATGAATGAACAAGAGAGCGCCACTCAAAACGCTCGGACCCTCAGGCTGGAAGGTGAAAGTGTTTGGAAAGTTTAACACAAGAAAAAAAAAAAAAGGGGAAGTTATTGCAAGTCACTGTCAATAATGCATTTTACTTGTGCTTTTTTTATGAATGTGTAATTGACAAGAGTTTGCGTACGGAAGCCAAAAACTGCACTAAAGTAGCGTTAGCTCGAGTAGAAGTACAAAGTAGTGGTCGAAGTGAAGCGAGTATTCGGAAAAACTAAGACTCAAGCAAGAGTAAACGTTTGCACGTAACATGGGATTGATACTTGATGAAATAATGTTCATCTGGTATAAATCTGGTATTTCCCAAAGGATTGAGAAAGAAAACCAAACGATATTACAAGAAACATAACGCTTTTGTTCACTTTTAGTACTATAACTTCAAATAAAGATGTCACTCAGTAGGATTAGAATTATACTCGGAGTAGTACGCTTTATTTCAAACTGAAGCTGCGTAAAAGTACTAGCAACCTCTGATAACTGAGTAAGTAATTTCCTTTACGAGTCAATAAAGTTTAACTCCAAACATCGGGTACTTTTAAAATGTATTTGGTTATTACTAGTTAGATTGAAGATTACATTTACAAGAGAGCAAAAACTGCAATACTTGTACAACCTGAGCATTTGTATTGAGACGGCAAACGATGTTGTTGAAACCCTCTCTTTTTCAAAAGGGGGGCCTCGTGCTGTCCGACGTCCCACTAATCAGGGGCCGCACACCTGGACAACATGTGTCCGCGGCAACGGCCACGCGACGACAGTGAAGGGCTGGAATACAAAGGTTGGAAACGGACAAATTTGACCGGCTTTGGACTGGTTGGGACCGTTGTTTTGATCTGAATCTGCCTTAAAGTGGCTCTGACGACTTATTGAACTAAAATGCACATTTAGAATTTTGCTAAAAAAAAGAAAAGAAAAAAAAAAGATCAATAAATAACAAATAATGCATCACAGAATAGCAAATTTTTTAGGTTAATCATTTCACTTTTTTTTTTGGGACAAATAAAAATAGGTGAAAATTTGGTTGAATTCATGTTTAGAGAGATGTTTAAAAAGTTGTTTCTTTTGTGTAAATTCTGCATGAACTTTGACTGGACCGAGTGCCCCTAGTGTGATGTCACTTCCTGTCATTTTGTACAGTTTTTCCAACGTTTTCTCCACAAATACCTGCTCGATTGGTGTGAAACTGTAATTTATATGTACGACAGGTATAAACACAAACAAAGTCAAAAATGTGAAAATCGTCACACGTCACTTTGATATTGTTTTAAAATGTTTGGTTGATATTTATTTTCTTCACTCTCTGGTTGTTTCTGTTGCGTTCTACCTTTTTTGTTTGTTCCACATACATATTAATACAAAAAACAACAAAAAACACGTGTTCCCTCGCCATCTACTGGGCAACAGCGGGAATTACCCAGAAAATAACAATAAATAATAAAAGCTAGCCATTCAAGCAACATGTCTTGGCATAATATTTCAAGATTAGTAGAATCAATTTAATGTGACACAAACAGCAGGACGACATTTAGGTTTAATTTTTTAGGATTAAAGCTTGAATTAAAATGATAAATCCTGGTCTAAATGGGATTCAGTGCTGGGTTGGATCTGATTTAGCCCTGGTCTATGTTAGAAGTTAATTAGATTAGCATACAACGCGCTAATTTCCCTCCGAACATTCCAAGAAAACATATCCAGTCCTTCTGTTAATCCCGGCGTGTGGGCCAGGTGTATTCTGGGTATTCGGCGTCGCAACATGTTGGTTTTCAGAGAAGCGTGCTCGAGCTTACCCTGAATGCTGTCAGTGTCCTGCTTGTTTCCATTAAGCTCCGGTGCCTCGTCGGCCCCGTTCGAGTCTGTTTTCAAAAAAGACGGAGGCAGGAGAGAACAGCGTGAGGTCAGTCAAGACGCACAGAAAAAAATAACAAAAAACATCAACAACGTTTCGAAAATTGCCCACCGTTTGAAAATGAAGGCGGACGGCGAAAGTGACCCTTTTAACTGTCAAGATTGGAGACATTTTGACCTGGTGTGTGGTTAATATTTCTGGTTAATAGTAATGATTAAGCATTAAAACGCGGCGTCATGATTAGGTTACGTGGGACTTTAAGCCACACGGTGAAGACGGCAAAGGTGTGGACCCGTTCTCCAGAAAAAAGATAAGGTTCAACATGTCGTGAACGGTAAAATCGCCTCTTAATATTCATGAATACCCTAGGTTGTTGATGAAACGTTCAAGCATCAAAGCAGACATATTATGCAAAATCGACTTTTAGGAGCTTTTCACCATGTTATAATTATTAGTCCTATTCTCATTTACCCACTTGAGGCTGCGTTTGGAGTGATTAATGCATGTGTGAGTGAACTTATTCTCCTGCAACGAAGACGCCGCTAATATTCCACTACACGCCCACTGCTACTGTATTTACTTCCTTCCTTCTACAAATATAGACGTTGTGTTCTTTAATTGAGTTGTATTCGATCAATATTGTGATTTCAAATGCCTAAAATATAAAATAATGATCCCCGGGTGTCATAGATTGTAACTATGCAGCAAAGGCATAATATTTCTTCATTAAAGGACAAATATTATGCTTTGGATGTGTTTTTATCAGCCCCTTAAACATGCTCTTGAGTACATTTACTTTGGCATCTCATGTTTTTGACCTAATTTTATTTTATTTTTTAAACAAAACAATTACATTTGGATCTGTGCTGTTTTCCTCCGGGACTACCTGTGTTTTGGCGCAATCTACTGGCTGCAGAATGAAATCACACTCGCAGTTCAAGCTGGCCTCTCACTTCCGGGTCTGAGTTGTACTGATCGGGATTAGACGGGAGAAGTTCACCTGAACGAGTCTGGCAATGACTTAAAAAACAGCAGAAGATTCTCAGCGCCATGTCACAGATCGAGAAATGTCAGTTATCGAGGAGATTCAGAACAGAGTGTTTTTGACGCTCGGAGGTGAGAGGACTTTCTAACCAGGATTCATCAAACTAGCGTGAATGAAGCTAAATGCTACTCCAGTTATGTTTTCGAAGAGGGTACAATGTTAGAACATGGTTAAAAGCTCCAAAAAGTGTGTTTCAACTGTGCATAATATGTGTCCTTTAAGGTACCTCTCGTGCGTCTTTAAAATTCAAAAATTCAGATTTGGTGTTCGTACCGTTCTTGTTGTTGTTGTGATGAGGCTCCGGAGAAGGGGAGGAGGAGGACGAGTGTTTCAGAACGTCCTGCACTCGCTCGCGTCTCTTCGACTCGTACTCCAGCGCCTCCTGCAGCTTCCTCTTGGCCTTTTTCTCCTTCTTCAGGCGCTTCTGGATCGAGGCTGGAAACGAACCACGGGTAAAAGCACGTTCAAATCAAACGCTCCAAACAACTTCCGCCACGGTCGGTCAGGGGGTCGCCTCGAGGGCACGTTGCAGCGGTAGTTAGCGGTAGTTAGTTAGGGCGTGTTACCTCTGCTCTGGAGCTCGGAGGTGAGCTGCCGCTCCAAACTCTCTCTCATTTCCCGCTCTCTGAACAGCTCCATCTTCAATTCGCGCTTCTCCGCCTGGATCTGTTTGTCCTGAGCCCGAGCGTTCTCCACCGCCACCTTCAACAAGCCCTGGCGCAGGAGGACAATAAAAGGGTTAACTTCCAGTACTTCATCGGGGGGCAGAATGTATCAAGTATTCACATGCATGCGTTTTTGGGCACGTGCGTCGCTTTCGCAGCACGTTTTTCCTGGAAGACAGTGCGCAACAGTCTGTTTTTTGACATAAAGTGCAGCTTTTACAGTATATTCTATGGAGGGAAATTTGTTTTGACTCATTTACAAGAATAAACTCGGGCACGCCACCATTAATAATACTTCTCAGTTTATTCCTAGTAATCTTTGAAGTATTTCTCTCTCTTGGTTTATAATAATAATAAATACCAAAGTCGTGATAAAACGTTTTGACGGATTTTTGAGCGCTGTGTACCACATAAAATCGGTTCGAGGTCAGTAAGCACAACCAGAATTAATGCATATATAAGGCGTACTGTCATTTTTTGAGAAAAATAAAGGTTTTTAAGTGCGCCTTATAGTGCGGAAAATACGGTAATAATAATTTATAAGCGCTCTGGGGTCTCATTTATAAAGCACGTGCGCGTACAAAAATGCTATGTGCGTCACTGAAACGAGCGGTTTGGTCCAAAAAGGGCAGAACTTTGTGCACCGGCGCTTTCAGGGACGAGGAAGAACGTGATTTGTGCTCAAAGAGATACACATTTAGTGAGTTTGAGGCAGTTTTTTTGCACGTTATTTAGTAAGAAGTCCACGAAACGCTTTATAAATGAGACCCCTGATCAGTCTGTGACAAAAAAAGGGTATATTTTTCATCTGATACGAAGCTGGAAGAACGAAGTGGAATACGTTTTTTTGTTTGTTTTGTTCTAGTTTTAGCGAAACTTCAAACTTCTTACGTTTGTCGCGGGTTGAGAATGGGATATATTGAGCGCGCGGGCCTTTGAAGACCCCGGGGGTCCATTACCTGTATGTTGGTGAGTAGAGTTTCCACAGACGAGAGCCCGTCGGCGAAGAGGAACGGAGCAGGAAACCCGGGAGGAAGAGTCTGACCCAGAGACAACTCTTCTGGGAAAAAACAACAAAATATACTATAACATCAATCACAGTAAATAACTTATTTTCACCACAAATTAAACATCCGTTGATGGAGCTAACTTTGTCTTTTCATTCCATTTTTCTTTTTCTTTCTTTTTTCAACATTCTTGTAAAAGTAGAGTTTAGTGCAGGGCTATTCAACATAAGGCCCGGGGGCCAGATCAGGCCCGCCAAATGATCTGAACCGGCCCACGACCATCCTCCAATATACAAATACCAATATTCAAGCTTTTTTTTCTTGTTTTCTGGTTTAATTCTGGGTTAGTTCTAGTTTAAACCTGGTTTGGTGCTGGCTTAGTCCTTATTTAATTCTCCTTTACACCTGGTTTGATTATGGGTTAGTCTTGGTCCAGACCTGGTTCGTAGTCTACAGCCCTGGTTTAGTGGGAAAAGTCATGAAAATTGTACTCAAAGCAATCAAAATAATATTACTCGAACAGTAGCGGCCCAAGTAACAGTAGTAGTTGTAAGAGTAGCCTAACTAGCTAGACGCAACATCTGATTTATAATTTTAATTTAATGTAATCGGAAAGACAAAAAAAAAAAAAGAAAGAAAGAAAGACAGAAGAAATGCACAAAATCTTGTATTTTTAAAACGTTTTTAAAATAAAATATCATAGAATCTGAAGGAATATAATAAAGCTTCTGGTCGCATGTAGAAGTGAAGTGGAAAAGAGGTATGTTCCAGCACTAATATATTACCCAACAGTAGAAGTACAAGTAACGGCGTCAGAGAGTACAATTGTATTAAAAAGTTCCTACCTACTAACTTTATTTTTTTATTTTTTTTAAAGATACACGATCAATTTCCACTCCGTTGTTGCGTTTGGTAGGCATTGAAGACGGAAATCGTAAAAAAAAGTGCGTCGGCGGTTTAATCTACTATGTTACAAATACGCTACGGAGGAAATAAAGTACACAATTCATTTCGTCCTGCCATCGACTGTAATCGAGGCGAGTACAAACGCGACCTATTCAATTACCTGGCAAAGTCGGGCGGGGGGCTAATCTGAAGCTAGCCGCCGCTACGCTAGCCTGACCCGGCGCGTCTTAATTGATCTTTTTAAGCCTTAATTCCCCGCCTTTCGCAGTATTTATTCCGATGTTCGCGGGAGATGGCGGATGTTTTGCAGGTGCAGCGGCGACAGAGGGATGATTGAGCTCTGCCTCGTTAGCATTGGAGCCGCGCCGCGGGGTGCTAATTGAAGGGATTAAATACTGGTGCGTTACACTCCTTCCTCCACTTCCTCTCTCATCTTTCAGTCACTTTTTTTGCTCCCTCTCTTTTTCCCTTTCTGTCTCTTTTCCTTTCTATTGCCTTGCATTTCTCTCTACTTTCTCTCCTTCCTCTCTTACTCTTTTTGCGCCGTTTTCCTTTTCTTTTTTTGCACATTTTACTCTCTTTTCTTTCTTTTTTTTCTGACCACCCGACTCTTCTTTCTAGCATCTCCTCTCCCTCTCCTTTGGTTCTCTCTTTCTTTTTTTTCCTTCTTCCTCTCTCTTCTTCTCGCTCCATTTTGCTCCTCTTTTCTCTAGCTTCTGTCTCTTCTTCCTCTCTCTAGCTAACCTCCCCTTTTTCTCCTCTTTCAGTTCCTGTTTCTCCCTTTTCTTTCCCCACTCTTTCTTTCCATCTCCGCTATCTTCTCTTTCTCCCCTCTAAATCTTGCTCTTCATCTCTTCCTTGTTTTCTGTGCTCTTTCTCTCTCTCTCTCTTCTTCCTCTCCAATTTCCCCCCACTTTTCTCTAGTCTTCTGTCTCTTTCTTTATCTCTCCACCTATTTTTTTCCCCTCTTTTATTTGCTGTCACATTCTCTTGTTTCATTCTTTTCTCACTTTCTTTCTTCTTCTCTTCTTTCCTCTCCTCTTCCTCTCTGTCTCCCCATCCGATTGTACTCTCCTAGTTTCTCTTCTCTCGTTCCTCTCTCTCTTCCTCGTTTCCCATCTTCTCAACCCCCCTACCACTCTCCCCTTTCTGCTCTTCTTCTTCTTCCCTCTCATCTGACCTCTCCCCTTTCCCCCTCTTGTACTCTCCTCTCCCGATTACTCTGCTTCTTTCTTACTTTCCTCCCTTTCTTCTTTCTTTTCTTTTCTTTTTCTTTCTTTTTCTGTCTTTCTTTCTCTGCCTCCTCCTCCTCTCCCATCTTCCCTTCCTCCCCTTTTCTCTCCTCACTCCTTCTCTTATTGTCGCCCCTCTGCTTTTCACTCACTCCCCTCATCCCTGCCTCTCCCGCTTTCGTCTCCTCCCCTCCTACTTCTAAGTCTCTCCTCTTCTTCGCTGTTTATCTCCACCTGCACCTCCTTCTGTCCTCTTTACTCTCTCTTCTCCCCTCTTCTGTGAGTCACTCTTTCCCTCGTCCCTTGTCTCTCTGCTCTCTCCCCCAACTGTTTTTTTTCCCCCTCCCCCTTTTTACTCCCTCTGCCTCTCTTCCTTCATCACGTTGTTTACCCTCTCTATCTCACGCTCTCCGTTTTGTCCCGCTCTCCTTCTCTCTCAGCTTCCTCCTTCTCTAATTGCCTCTCTTTCTCCTCCCTCTCTCCTTCTCCTCTCCCCTCCCTCTCTCTTGTCTTTTCTGGGGTAAGTCTGGTGTGAAATTAACACTGATTAAGACGCACTCTGAAGCACACACACACGTCTCTTCCCCCCGCACTCATCCCGCGACTCCTCCTGTACCTGTTTGTTTGTCACTTCCAACACTTTCAGGCCAGTTCGACAACAAACGCTTTTCCCCGTTGGTTCGTTAAAAGTCGCCGAGTCGACCTTGTCTTTCCCCAATTCGAGCCGTTTGCAGAATTTGCCGTCAATCGTGCGCGTCCTTTTGGCTTGCTAGCGGCCAGGAACGGTTACAAATGTAGAAAATAATAAGAAAATCTGTCAGTTGCAGCATTAGTTTGTTCGATTAAATAGAGATTGCAAGGAAAGTTTAATTTAGAAACACGTAAAGTACCTTGACCTCCATGTTTCCCTGCACTGCTCGCTCAGGTTTATTAGCATTAAAATGTTCTGTTATTTACTATGATTTATTTGCTTATTATGCATGAAATATTGGACTGGTTTCAGTGTGCACATTTTTTTATTCAAAGTTAAATGATCTGTCAGTCGTGTAAAGAAATTAAGGAAGAAAAAAAAAAGAACATGAACTCCATATTAATTTAAATATATGGAGTTGAATCAATGGAAATCAAGTAAAAACGACTCAAATCGTCACTCAAACTGAATTTAACTTATTCAGTACAAATCAAGTCACTTGCAAGAAAATCTGTATTTTATATATTTAATTTTTTGTTTTTTTAGCATGTTTTCTTCATCATAATAAGACAGTATCATCACATAAAAAACATTTAATGTGGCCAAATATAGAAAAAGAGCGAGGGTTTCTCAGGAGAGTTGTCTTTGTGTCGATGCCGGCAAATATTTTACTTACGTTTAAGAGTTAAATAAAGTGAAATTAGATGTAGTTTACGATGTCATTGTTGCAGTTAGCCCAAGTTACCAGCTTTTTTTTTGTGCTTTTGTGAAGCATCTGAGCATGAGCAGAAAGCAAATTTGAGACAGATGCATTTTCGGAATGACCCGGGCCTCATTTCTGTCTCTCTTTCCCGCAATCTGAGGGAAGCTACGGAAGCCTGAGAAGGACAGTGCATGGAAATGATAAGGAATCCGTTTTACAAACAACTTTACACTTTGTTTTACACTTGATATACTGCACTGAAGTGTGTTAACTAGCGATTATTACTGTCGATTAGTCAATTAGTATTTCTTTCCAATTAGCCGACAAGTCAACACTGTCAAAGATTGCAGGCAAAACAGTAACATCTCCGTGGAGACAGGCAGCTGCAGTGACAAAGTTAGTTACACCTTTAGAATACTGAAACTATAACAAAGTCCTTCACAGTGCCACACTTGGCTGATCTTCTCTCAAATCAAAGTCGTTTCGCTGAAGCGGAGCTCGCAAAACGAATACAGGCTAACGACTATAACCAACGACACAGAAAGCCAGTTGATCTCTCTTGCTGACCTTTAGCAAAACAAATCCGCCTCTGTACCTGCGCAACGCTCATATAGAAAAACGGCCGGCACATTACATCCATTTTACCTCCGCGCCGTGACGTATGGGCGCGATCGGCGCCGTAACGACCGCTGCGTTGGCCCCTATTCCCGTCGGCCCTGCGCAAACGCCTCGCTTTCTGCTCCCGCCCATCACACGCCTCGACCCCAATTCAAACATGATCCTCGTTTGTTTACCTTCTCTTGCATTTTTTTTTACAACAAGCAACATCTGCAGAAGTTAAACTGACTTGATCTGAGTAGTTGGCAACACTTCATTTTATTTACCTCATTAACGCTAACCTTAAACCCTTTCTACTAGATAAACACATGTTTTTACAGTGCCAAGTACTGTAAATTAAGTAGTTTGGACTAGATTTATTTGCTTATTATGCATGAATTATTGGACTGGTTTCAGTATGCACATTATTCAATCAATAATCATTTTAACATATTGAGTTGAATCAATGAAAATCAAGTAAAAACTACTCAAATTTTCACTCAAATTGAACTTAATTTTATTAGTTCAAATCAAGTCACTTCAATCTGTATTTTATTTATATTTTTTTGGTTTGGATTTGAATAGAGTTTCTTTTTCCCCCCAACAAGCTGTTTAATATACATTTAGCTTATTTTAAAGCAAAACTAAGTACCTCTGGCGATAGCGCTCCCCCTGTAGCTCCCTTGTGAAAATACATATTCAGAAAAGCGACACAGAAGCGTTTTGCACATGTTTTTCTGTCTGTCTTTTTCATAATAAGAGAAGTATTTAAATATAATCACATGGAAAAAAAACAACAACATTTAACCAAATATAAAAAATAGAGCGAGGGTTTCTCAGGGGAGTTGTCTTTGGGTCGACCCAGAGACAGCAGGGGGCGACGACGGACACTTCACACGCCCCGAAAATACATATTTCACCATCACAGGGACTTACAAAGACGATCAATAAGGTGAAATTGCTACTTAGCTCTGCTTTAAGGCAATTCTATCTCCCAACTGAACACTATCTTTTAAAGTAAATTCATATTGTGTTTGACAGGTTATGTTGCAAGGGGGGGAAAAAAAAGTACAATGTATTGAAATGGGAGAAAAATTCATCACAAATAATCAGCTAAAACGTGCAAATATTGCTTCTTTTTTTTGCAGTGAACTCCTTTGAGGGACTCTTTGCCTTATTGATTTTAAAGGGAAGGTCTTGAATGCTGCTGACGCGTGCAGAGGACACACTCACAGATGGAGCATTGTTATGGTGGAGAAATTGAAAACACACAGCTAGCTTACACGTCCATGCTTTTAGCGGCTGACCCGGCTCACCCCTTTTAGCCCTTCCTCTCTCCTTTCTCCCCCCCCATCTCTACTTTACTTATATCGGCCGTGATTGATGCGTCCGAGGACAGCTGATCAATATCCGAACATCCTGGCGGTTTTTTTTGTTTGGAGAAGCTTTTTCTTGCGTGACTGGAGATAATTTGTAATGTGCCGCGGCGAACGTGTGAGCACTGATAGCGCGCGTTCACTTACAGGAACGATCCGAACGCACATATGGCTAAAACGGGGTGAAATGGGAGCGAGGGCCAAACCTTTGTCCTTGGTGATTTTCTTGATGGGTGCAGCCGGGTTGGGCAGAGGAACATCTGCGTCGGTCGATCCCAGACCTGTGGAGAGAGAGGGAGATGAAAAATGTTTATGTAAGACAATGAAACGCCGGGAGACGAGGAAAAAACAATTGCGCTATGAGGTTTAATTAATTAGTGTTTAAAGTAAAAATATGTTGTTGTGGTTGAAATATATTGTCAATAAGTCTAAACCAAAAACACAAAGTTGTACAAGTGCATAATATTCATATTTGTGTTGAATCAGGCTCTTAGAAAGCAAAGGGAGTGTAAATAAAATATGTTTAGAAATAAGAAAGAGAGTGAAACTAGATTAAAATAAATAAACAGAACTCAATGTATCAAATATATTAAAGATTGGAAGTTTATTTGTCAATCTTTCTCTTTTTTTTTTTTTTATTGCTAAAACAATCACATGACAAAAGCAGGACATTGGCGGGGGAAAAAATACAGTAAATAAAAATGCTCTGTTTGGAAGTTTAATTGTAAATTGTAATTGGAAATCAGTTTATGTTATTTTCCAATTTAAAAAAAAAAAATCCACATGAATGGGAAGAAAGGAAAATTCAACTAACAGTGCATTCTAAAACATGTCGCATTATACTAGTTTAATAATATATATACGCTCAATACCATGAAAAAAATGCAAAAAAATTCAAATAAAACAAGATTAAAACAAGTCAAACACACAACTCAAACCTTTAATAGATTTACTAAGAGGTTTTAGTTCTAACAGCACTAATAACAATCAACGTATAGGCCATGTTGCAAAGCTGAACTACTTACTCCCATTGATTCAGCGAGAGCAGCAGATTTCTAGTTTTACTCACAAACAATAAATCACCTGTACAGCCTCATGTCCGTGTTTTTCCGCGCGGCGCTTCTGTATGTAAGCATGTGTGACTGTCCTATTTAGAGCAGTGACCTCTGTGCGAAAACATTACTCACTCCACTCACCTTTATGTACCGTGAGACAATGTACAATACTAATTAGGTTCAATGCCTGCGCTACATGCCAAGCCTCGTGACCCACATTGAAGAGACCGTCCCTGGCACATGATTGCGATCATTTTTAATATTTGAGTACCGTCGCGTTCTAATACTGCGTCTGTTCTTACTGTAGCCAAAATTGTGCGTTTTGTATTCAATGTTGACAAGCCTTGAAGACCTAAAGAAGACCTATATTCATTTTTGTTCACTGTAATGAACAAAAAACGACTTAAAGAGGCTGTACCCATTTTTTTTCTTACCGTGTACTATAGTTGTATGTTGTAAAAGCAGCTCTTTGGGTAAAAAAATTGACAACTGAGTGTATTCTGCAGCTAATTATTTGAGCATTTTATTCTCCGAAAACCAGGAAATCCACTGTTAGCATCCTAGTTATGGTTAGCTTTACTGTGAAAACTAACTCTGGGCACTGAAAGTTGGGTGCAGCGCTTATAAAGTAATTACGATTCTCAGAAAATAACAATTTTGAAAGTGAAGAATACTTTTGGACTGCTCCAACTGGCAAACTCTACTTTCAACACCAGGAAACAAACATGATTCAATGAAATAAAAATATGCTTTTACATTTTGAGAACTGTTCCACTCAAATGTAGTGACTTTGACAGAGCATTTGACTGATTTGGGGTCAACAGAAGCGACTGAATCTTATTTATCAAGTCATTCTTATTAAAATGTGTTTCATTTGCGCAAAGTTGGGACTTGAAGTCAAAACCTTTCGGCAGGAGGGTAGTCTAAACGTACAAACCATATGGAAAGTACTTTTTTTTAATTTTTTCAGTCCTTTTCAAAATGTCGTGGGGTAAAAAGTAAATATATCTGCTCTCAAATGTATTAAAGTAAAAGTAAGTAAGTAAAGTACAGTACTTTTATTGACCTTTGATAACCTGTAAATAGTTAAAACAGTTGAACTTACCGAGTCGTTCTGGAGAGCTGGAGGCGGAGCTGCTGGGCTGAGACTGAAGAGGAGTGTTGTTCTCATCCCCTGACGGAGACAGAGACGGACTGTCGCACACACGCTCCTAAACACACAAGATACACCGGATAAACCCAGTCCTGGTTTAGTTCTGATCTAATCTTGGCCAAGACTTGGTGTAGTCCTGGTTTAGCCCTGGTGTAGTCTTGTCTGAAACATTTTGTAGTCTTGGTTTTAAATTTAAACAAAATTTGTACAAGTCATACATTCTAATACATACCTCAGGGCTCAGTTTTGTCCCCTCTGTTCTTCTCTCATAAACATACTCTGTACACATTTAGACATTCACGCACCTTGATGACTGGCGCGCGGTGAACGTGCGTGTGGATCTGCTGCGCGGCGGCGGCCATGTTGGCGAAGGTGCTGAGGTGGTTCATCTGAGACATCGCCATGGCAACGGACGCCGGCGGCAACCCCATCGGCAGGAGCGGGTGGGGCATCATCATGAACGGCAGCTCCAGTCCTGCGCCATACAAATGTCACAGTCGTTGTTGAAAAAATATATACTGATAAGTCTTTTTGTATGTTTTTGTTGTGTTCACAGGTTTTGTTGTATTATTACTTTTTCTATTCTTTATTCTAGTTTTTTTGACTATTTTATGAACATATATATACATAGATAATAAAATCCAGACATACATAGATAAATTGCAAACTGATTAAATTCTCCATAAATGAATTTATACAACCTCAACTGCATTTTAGAAACATTGGATTGTACAAACAAATCCAATTAGACCCTAAACAATAGGATAAAAAAAACAAAAGCATAAAACACTAATTAAAACCACATAAGTTTTTTGACAGAAATTTAAAGTTGAACTATTTATTTGCATAGGTCTGAATAAAATACAATGAATTCACAAATACTTAAATTAACAAATAAAATAAAATGCAGAAATCAAACTTGTTAATTCCACAAATAAATCGATCTCAAATATATGGATTTATGTTTTTATAAATACAAATAATATTTCAGTAAAAGGACAATCAGCTGACGTGTTTGCATCTCGAAAACTGAACTTAACCCTGGAGCCGTGCATCAAACACCACCAATCACTGCGAGAAATAAAAGGAAAAGAAAGAAAACCTGGAGGTCAGGGGTTAAAGGGCAGCGGGGGGGGGGGGGAGCTGGGGGGGGGGGGGGGGGGGCAAAAGGAAAAGGTCGCTGTATCTCACTTACAGAGCTTTTCCTCGACAGAATCTCTCACTCTTGTCACATTCAATTTATTTAGTGCTAAAGAGAGGGCAGCGTGTCAAAGTCCCATTTAACTAGAGGCTATATTTGTACTTACGGGCTACGGCAAAGTAAAGGCTCCGGTTCCATCTTTTGTATATATGTTTTTCATAATCAAACAGAACCAGACAAGGCGCTAAAATCTCAAGGGCTGAGCATTAACCTTTAGCGGCTCCATTAAACTTGGCTTCTGTCACGGCTCCATTAGCTCAGGCTGAAAATGTGACCGCGACGTTTCACCCGGTACGACCTTTCACCTCGACCTCAAAAAACACTTCAGACGGGGTCCCCTTTCTTCTCCACATCAGATGTTTTATGATACTTTGGCCCATCGCGGTTCATCTGGTCAGCCTAAAACGGGCCCCAGTCCTCCAGCTCAGGCCGTCATTGTCCTGACTAAGCCTGGTTTAAGATCTGGAGATGGGCCCCTGGGCGCTGACAGGTCGGACCACCGCGGCATTGAAGGACGGGTAAAAACAAAGACAAATAAACAATAAAGTACCTTCACTTCAGTCTTTAGTCCTGCACTTGGTTAAGCCCCGTGTTTCGTCCAAATCCACAAACTTTCGAAACAGGTGCAAGTTGAAAGATGTATGCGTTTAGATTTTTGTGTGTGTTTGTTCAGGTCCGCCACCTGCTTGTCTCCGTGGAAACGTTATTGCTTTACCGCGAAATAGATTAAATCACTGTCATTTATTCAATTACAAGAGTTTTTACTGCAAAAATAATCTTGAAAGGGGCAGTGCTCGACAGTGACCGTCCACTGCTTGGTTCCGGAAATACTGCACATTTTCCATTCATTTTTCCCCATTGGGATTTAAAAAAAAAAAACTCCAAAACATTAATATTTGAAAGTTTACTCGAGGCTAATCTGTTCTGTGATCAGTAATGAGCACAACCCCTGTCATTTTATTATAATCTATTTCTGAAACTTTCTGGAGTTAAGAATTTTTATGTGTTTTTTAGACAGAAAACAAGCGCATTTTTTGAAATTAATTGGCAAAAGATTATGAAAAAAGTACTTCTGGAACCACGATGAACAGTGTAAATATGCCAGATTAATTTGTATCCGTTACCCCAAACTATGAGCTTGTCTCCATAGAGATAGATAAGCTTAAGGCCATACTGTGGGAACATTTCAGGCATATACTGTATACACATTATATTTGTGTATCGTCCATTACGGTTTCATTCTCTTTTGTTCTTTTTAAGTCCGGGTGTAGACTCAGTTCTTAGGTCCCGATCTGGTCTTTTTTTTGCTCACGGTTTGGACCTAGTTCTGACGTGCCAGTGCGAACGCAGCCTGAAAACCAAGTGCGCTACAATTCAAAAGCATGACAAAACAAACTAGAACACCTCCCTTCTCTTCTACACCAAATAAATAAACCCGGAATGGACGGCGCCGCTCTCGGTCCAATGAAACAATAACGCTGATTGCTCTTGTTGTGTCGGAATAATCAGTTTGAGTGTCGGGAGCCTCGCGCGGTGACAAACGCGCGCGGGCGAAAGCGTTTGCCCGTCGCTCTCGCGCTCTCCTTGTCTCCCGCTCGCGTGGAGACGAGTGCTGATAAATGAAAGTGATTTAGCAGAGTGTCCAGTGTCTAATCCTCGCGGTGTTAATACAGGAGATGGAGGCAGATTAAATGGCATGCCACATTAATAAAAACGTATTGCCCGAAAAACACTTCAGGACGGAAAGGAATTACTGAAAAGTGAAAACGGGGTCCAAAGTACACAGTAGTATTCAGTGATGTCACGATGCTAACGTTTCAAAGACTTCGCTTCGAAATGATTCGGAATGATTATTTTTTTTTAAAGTGTTGTTTTTTGTTGCCGTTGTTTTTTATTAGTAGTACTTTTATAGTATTTTTGTGATGTCTTTTACTAGTTCTGACTAAACCTCAAGATCAATTTGAAACTGTTCAGGAAAGGTCACATTCAACCCTCATTCAGTATCAATACCAGTCTAGTTGTGATTCTAATTTTAATATTGATTAGTATTTGATTTTTTTAATACTTTTTGACAATCCTAAAGTGTTTTTACACTTTTAAATTTTTATTTTTGTTTTTATTTTTTTTAAACCAATGTTGTTTTGGTTTAATTCTATACAAAAACATTGCATTACATTATTATAACCAAACTTTAATAAGCATAAAAAGCATGTACAAAGACTTGTTGTAATTACTTGAGAGTTAAACATTAGGGGGTTAATTAAGTAGTTTGTAGTTATGATTAAACTATAATAATGTTCAAACTATTATGAATTCAAGCTTTATTCAAGCTAAAGAAAAAGCTTTACACAGTATTATTGTTATAAGTATTTGGGCAAATGCTAGCTTTCTTTCAAACAGATGAACAGGGAAATATATACACGGATGTTGGTGAAGAGGAGGAGATGGAGAGGCTGCGGAGGTTCTGCTGCGGTGTTGTAGCTCGAACAGTAGGACGACAGAGAGGCAAGAGAGTGCATTTGTATGAACGGTTTGGACGGTAATTGGTTTTGGCGGCAACGGTAGAGGGCTGCGATTGGCGGACAGAGACAGGAAGTAGGAACAAGTACGGCGGAACGCTGTACATCCTTCTTGTTTGAAAGTCCACCCCCATCTCCACCAATGAGTTTAATAGTGGGGGTCTCAGTGACAAAGGTTTATCAAGTCCGTATACTATTAACTGCCCCTCTCAATCTGTTTATTTGTCCCGTAAACTAGTATGCGCGACAGTAGAGGGTGAACTCACTGTTTGCCAAGAGCTGCTGCTGCTGCTGCTGTAGCTGCTGTTGACTGACAGGCGCCATGGACGTCCCCCTCCCGCCTCCGGTGGCCGTAGCACCGCCCCCTCCTGGTATTGGCCCCACCCCTTGCACCCCGCCTCCTGCCGGTGTCCCGCTGAGGGACGGAGCTCCGGGGCTGGTCAGGCGCTCCTTCTCCCACGAACACTCACTGCCACCTGCAAAAACAGACCGTCAGCTGGAACCACAACAAGTCTGCAGCTTCGACTGAACATGCGAGACGTTCAGGAGCCTGTATGAGACGTTCAGGAGCCTGTATGAGACGTTCAGGAGCCTGTATGAGACGTTCAGGAGCCTGTATGAGAGTATGAGACGTTCAGAGCCTGTATGAGACGTTGAGCCTGTATGAGACCGAGTCCTTCAGAGCCTGTATGAGACCTTCAGGAGCCTATATGAGACCTTCAGAGAGCTGTTATGAGACGTTCAGACCTGTATTGAGACGCTCAGGAGCCTGTTATGAGATGTTTCAGGAGCCTATATGAGACGCTCCAGGAGCCTGTATGAGACGTTCAGAACCTGTATGAGACGTCAGGAGCTGTATGAGACGTTCAGGAGCTGTATGAGACGCTCAGGAGCCTGTATGAGACGCTCAGGAGCCTGTATGAGACGCTCAGGAGCTGTATGAGACGTTCAGGAGCCTGTTGAGACGTTCAGGAGCCTGTATGAGACGTTCAGGAGCCTGTATGAGACGCTCAGGAGCCTGTATGAGACGTTCAGGAGCCTGTATGAGACGTTCAGGAGCCTGTATGAGACCTTCAGGAGCCGTATGAGACGTTCAGGAGCCTGTATAGACGTTCAGGAGCTGTATGAGACGTTCAGGAGCCTTATGAGGCTCAGACCTGTATGAGACGTGAGCCTGTATGAGACGCTCAGGACCTGTATGAGACTTCAGGAGCCTGTATGACGTTCAGGAGCCTGTATGAGCACAATTCAGGAGCCTGTATGAGACGTTCAGGAGCCTGTATGAGACGTTCAGGAGCCTGTATGAGACGCTCAGGGCCTGTATGAGACGCAGGAGCCTGTATGAGACGTTCAGGAACCTGTATGAGACATTCAGGAGCCTGTATGAGACCTTCAGGAGCCTGTATGAGACCTTCAGGAGCCTGTATGAGACCTTCAGGAGCCTGTATGAGACGTTCAGGAGGCTGTATGAGACCTTCAGGAGCCTGTATGAGATGTTCAGGAGGCTGTATGAGACGTTCAGGAGCCTGTATGAGACCTTCAGGAGCCTGTATGAGACGTTCAGGAGCCTGTATGAGACCTTCAGGAGCCTGTATGAGATGTTCAGGAGCCTGTATGAGACCTTCAGGAGCCTGTATGAGACGTTCAGGAGCCTGTATGAGACCTTCAGGAGCCTGTATGAGACCTTCAGGAGCCTGTAGTCTTCATACAGGTTTGAGTTATCCTGCTCATATACAGGCTCCTGAGCGTCTCATTTAACCCATCCTTGAAACTTTTTTAAAGGTGCACCATGTAACTTTTCTGCCTGTGCCCATGTTATGGTTTCAATCTCCTTGGAGACATGGAGAATGACTCCACCAGGCCAAGTTTCAAGTCAATCTCCATGCAAGAATGCAATAACGTGCTGCCCAGTGGTCTCTCATCCTCCTTTCACCACTGTCAATAAAGCCTACGGGCCAAAAATCCAATCACATTTGCGGCCAGTGGCAAGTGCTGCTGACAAAAAATAGCAAAAAATAACAAATAATAAAATAAATAAATAAAAAACAATAATAGGGAGTCCCCATCTTCATAGCAGCAGCAGCAGCAGAACCATCAGCAGAACCTCCTCAGCCTCCCAGTCTCCTCCTCTCTGTAGCAGGTAATGAGCGAGTTGGTAAAATGTCAAATGTTGAGCTGCCGGTTTAACCACTGAGCCACACAGCAGCTATACTTCTATGCAACTTAAAGGAAAAACTAAGTCACTTTTTCACCTAATTGAACGTCTCTGTTAGGCGCTATGAGGGTTAAATATGTATTCTTGGGAAGTTTGGCGTGTCCGTCGTCGCCCCCTGCTGTCTTTGCGTGGAAAACCAACCTTAAAATATTTTTAAGACAACTCTCCTGAGAAACCCTGGCTCTTTTATTATATATTTGTCACTGTTAAATGATTTTGATTCTACTGTCTTATTTCTATTAAAAAATTATAAAGCTTTTTGGCCTGTTCTCTGACAATGTATTTTTCCCAAAAGAGCTGCAGGGGGAGCTCTATCGCTACTTAGTTCTGCTTTAAGTGTGCTGTACCTTACAAGCGTGAACTTTTATGACAGCATTTCACAGCTTTCCGAAACCAGAGCGGAGTTTACGTTCACGATGAAGCCACATAACTTAGAATTAGAATGCTAACGGCGCACTTCCTGCTTCATGAAGGAAAAAAACTATGATTAGCTTCAGAGCACGCGCAGTGGTCTCATTTTGACCCTAGGAGCTGCTTTTATAATACTTTTTTTACATGAACAAAACCTGGTACCTTTAATTGTTCCTCCTTTTCCTCCCCCGTCCCTCCCCCTTCTTATCGCTACCCCTCAGTCTGTTCCCGCTTGGTCCCTGGTTACACCTCCCTCCCTCCCTCTCTCTCTCTCTCTCTCCACCTCTTGCTCTCTATGCCCCACCTCTCTCTCCCTCTTTTCTCTCTCTTCCGCCCCCCGTTTCCCGCGGCTCATCCATCTTCATCTCCGCGCGTTAGTTAGCATTAGCGCGTGTCTGTCTCGATTACGGAGCAGCTGTGGTTCGTTTGCTCCAGAGAGGGCGCAGTGTAAACAGATGGGCAGGTGTCCTCTATCTCCCGCTCTCTTTCCATAGCTCTCTCCCCTCTGTCTATTCTTCCCTCTTTCCCCCGCGCAGCGCACGCCTCGCCTTCACCTCCGTCGCTACCATCATTCACGCTTGCATTTCATGTATATTTATGTCATTCTCAGATTCCAAAAAAGTTCCATGGTTTGGACTTGGAGTTTCTGCTTACGAAACTAAAGAAAGAATAATCATGGTGGACAAAGGTGTCACTATGATGCATATTTGACGAATCGCGGCGTTGTGTCCGCGGTGATGAATTGACTACCGTAAAATTCGGACTATAAGCACCTACTTTTTTCACACGCTTTGAACCCTTTGCGGCCTTTACAACGAAGGGGCTTCTTCTTCTTCTTCTTTGGTGGTGCTTTATGGCGGTTGGTATCCATCGTGTTACATTACCGCCATTCTTTAGACTTTATGCTTCAGACTTTATGCTTTAGACTTTATTCTTAACGATGGGGCTCATTTATAGATTTTTTACGAGATAACGGCCTCTAGGGGCACCATAGCAAGACGCACCTTATCTCTCTTTCTCTCTTTCCCTCTCCTGTCCCTTTCTCTACTTTACCAACCCCCTCGGGCCTCGAAGTCTAAAGAGTGAAGTCTAAAGAGTGAAGTCTAAAGAGTGAAGTCTAAAGAGTGAAGTTTAAAGAGTGAAGTCTTAAAGAGTGAAGTCTAAAGAGTGAAGTTTAAAGAGTGAAGTCTAAAGAGTGAAGTTTAAAGAGTGAAGTTAAAGAGTGAAGTCTAAAGAGTGAAGTTTAAAGAGTGAAGTCTAAAGAGTGAAGTTTAAAGAGTGAAGTCTAAAGAGTGAAGTTAAAGAGTGAAGTTTAAAAGTTGGTAAGTCTAAGAGTGAAGTCTAAAGAGTGAAGTTTAAAGAGTGAAGTCGAAAGAGTGAAGTCTAAAGAGTGAAGTCTAAAGAGTGAAGTTTAAAGAGCGAAGTTTAAAGAGTCGAAGTCTAAAGAGTGAAGTTTAAAGAGTGAAGTTTAAAGAGTGAAGTCTAAAGAGTGAAGTTAAAGAGTGAAAGTGAAGACTAAAGAGTGAAGTCTAAAGAGTGAAGTTTAAAGAGTGAAGTCTAAAGAGTGAAGTTAAAAGGAGTGAAAGTCTAAAGAGTGAAGTCTAAAGAGTGAAGTGAAGTCGAAAGAGTGAAGTTAAAGAGTAAAGAGTGAAGTTTAAAGAGTGAAGTCTAAAGAGTGAAGTCTAAAGAGTGAAGTTTAAAGAGTGAAGTCGAAAGAGTGAAGTCTAAAGAGTGAAGTTTAAAGAGCGAAGTTTAAAGAGTGAAGTCGAAAGAGTGAAGTCTAAAGAGTGAAGTCTAAAGAGTGAAGTTTAAAGAGTGAAGTCTAAAGAGTGAAGTTTAAAGAGTGAAGTCTGAAGAATAAAGTCTGAAGAATAAAGTCTAAAGTCTAAGATGTACAACTACAGTAGGTGGCGGCAATGTAACACTTGGATACCAACCGCCATAAAACACCAAAGAAGAGGAAAAAGAAGACTTCGGTGGAAGCACAGGAGCAGAGCCAGACGTGAAGAAAGACAGACGCAGGTAAATCAGCTCACACAGCGAAATCAATCTGTTTAGCTTCAAAATGCTGCGTGTTTTACGACTCCGACTCATATTCACAGAGAAATTAGTCTTATGAGGAACTGAATTTAGAAGCGGCAAAATGCAGTTACAATTGGAGCGCGGATATGCGATATACGGCCGTCAGTATTTGATAACCTGTGGGTAAAAAGACAACCCGCACATCACTACCATGTACCATCTTTCTGTGTAAATATCGGAGTACGACATGGACACCTGCGACTTATTGACATTTGCGGCCTATATATGTAAACAATTGTATTTCTTTGTAAATGTCATTGGTGCGGCTTATATTCAGGAGCAATCAATAGTCCATTTTTACGGTAATTGTGACTTGTCGACTATAAAAAATAATCGTAGTCGTATTTTGATCATCATAATCTTTACTATACAGACTCTAAAACACATACAATAAGAATTTTTATAACAAAGACAGTGGCAATATCAAATCAAAATATCAAAAATGAATAAGCAATTTCTGAGTTTTTATCAATTATACTGCACAGTATTGGAAATATTCTCATCAGTCCTCACATGTCAACATTTATTAGATTGAAACAGTATTTAAGAAGTCTCAATGTACAATACAAATAATTCTTTAGAATCGACAACTAAAATAAATGTTAGTTGCAGCACTTTTTTCTTCTCTATTTGCGATATATGTGCATAACAAACAGTGAAACACAATATTTTTAAGCTACTCATTGTAAAAGTATACAAGTGTTCAGAACACAGTACTCAGACCGGACCATGTAACAGAATACGTTACAAAACACATTTAATCTAAATGCACTTTCAAAGTTCCCATCGCTGTATATAGGACGTTTAACTAAAATTGCATCTTCCCTTTTCTTTGCACCCGGGATAGTTGTTCCTTCCTTCTTTTATTCACTGTCACTTAAAACTTCTCTTTCTCCCTCACGATGCCACATCTTTGTATCGCCTCCTCAAAACACCGCCCATTTTCCACGAGACAAACAAAAAAATATCATCTGAGTATTTCATTTTCTATAAAAATCCCACTTCAAAAAATCACTATCGACTTACAGCCATCAAACGGACTCGCCCTCGTCCTCTTTTTTCTGTCTTTTGTCCGCTACAGTTTCCCAGGGTTTGCCCAAGTGTGTGTTACAATTCTAATCAGGTCGGCGCAGATGAGCACACTGCCCGAAAGTACGAGTTAAAGGCGCACTCTGTCACTTCGCTGCCTCCTGTTCGAGGTGTTATTGCTTTGCCCCGGAATGTTCCACAGTGCGGCATTAAACTTATCTTTCAACAAGTGCACGATTCAGTGGGAACAGGAAGTTAAAACCATATTTTGGAACATTCTCCTCTGAGACAAATAGGTTTAATGCTATACTGTGGGATATTATAACGTAAAGAAAAGCATTTCCGTGGAAACAAGCAGGAGGAGGCCAAGTACGAGTCAGTTCTGTGGAAATGCAAGCTCGCTCACAGTAAGGACATGGGTTTTTATGTAATTTAACAGTACAATAAAAACTAATTTTGGTAAAAGAAAAAGAAAAAATTCAGATAATTGATTTAAATAAATAAGCAACTAAAGTCATTGATGAAGAATAAATATCCCTGATGTTAATTGATCATTTAATAATATATCATATTGGTCCATGCTGAAAATGTTATTTATATTCAGACAAAGTTTATCCTTATTTTATTTTAGTAAACCTTCTTTTAGTGTATTATTTATATTTTGCAATCATGAATTCAAGTCAATATAAAAAGTAAATAACAAATCCAAGTTGTATAAATATATTTGTTCATATTTCATATTTTCTATTATTATTTCAAGCTGAATTATTTATTCCTTTGACTTGTTTATTGACTTTTATTATTATTATTATTATTATTATTATTATTATTATTATTATTATTATTATTATTATTATTATTAGGGGAAATGTTCTTCTTCCATTGGCAGATTTAGCTTGAATTACAAAATAAAATTTTAAGCAAACATACCAACTAATTAATCTAGTCAAAGACACTAAACAAGATAAACATCGCAGGTTTAAGTAATTTTAGTTAAAAAAAAACAAGAAACAACTACTCAGCCCACCTTTAAAATGAAGCAATAAAAAATAAAATAAAAACTATCCAAGAAGACAAGCCTGGGAATAAATAAAAAATGTGAGTGAGTCAATAGTGGGCATTGGGTTTTCCGTTGCCAGGTCAGCTGTACAAAAACCACATTTGCGCACACTTTTAGGTCCTATTCTTTTCCCGTTTCTGTGCTTTTTGTTTTGCAGCGTGTTAATAATTGAAAAGAGCAAACAGAGCAGAGATGGAGTGGGCTCAGTGAAGTGTGGGGCTTTGTTTGGATGTCACCTACGCCAAATACAACACGGTTTTCAAATAACTATGGATAAGAGAAAAGAATGGGAATGTGCCGTTTTCCACCAATAACGCGTCGTCTCCACACGGCCAAATCAAACGACTAGTATGGATACATTTAAACATAGTTATGTTGATTTAGAATAGTAACATTCCTATCATAATAATTATTCAGTTTAAAAGCGTTTGGCACAACTTTCAGAGGGAGCGCGGATAAAGCTAACAACAGCTAGCATGCTAACTGCGCACTTCCTGGTTTGCGGAGGCTGAAACGCTCTATGATTAGATGCAGATGACACACCGCGGTCTCATTTTGTTCCAAATAGATGCTTTAACAATATATCTGCGCTGGAGGAAAACATATTTGAATTTGTTACATACAAAAAATAATAATTATAATAAAATAAAAATAAAAATGGGTACAGCGCCTTAATTTTGAATATTTGGATTTGGAGCATTTTTAAATGGTTAGATTTAATTACTTGTATGAACAAGTTTTAGTCTATGCAACATTTTAAGGACATTTTCCCATTCAAATTGTATAATATTTTGTTCACTATGGCAACAACGGTCCTACTTTATCATCATTCTGAAAACTATATACTATTCATTATTATACACATGCATTTTTTAATTGTGTGATTGTCATATTTGTGAATGATTTGTACTTTGCTGAACAAATAATAAAAATGAATAAAATATATAATAATTTGGGGAGTACAATTCTTTTACTTTATTGGCGGGAAATGTTAGTTTGAAATAAAAAAAATAAAGAAGGAAATAAGCAATGTTGAATGTTTGTGCATCAAGTAAATCTGTAGAAAAGTTGAGATGACAATTTAGAATTTTAATATTTTTAAATTAATCTAGATATTTCGTGTATCTTGCCGGGAAATATAAAGCCCAGACATAAATAACACAGAATAACAAACAAACTAACAAATAAATAAAAGAATAAATCAAGCCCGTTTTCATTCAATTCTATTTTCAGTCCCCAAATTTTTTTTATGCAATAATGTTACTGTAATGTATGTTTATTTCACAATTTTTTGGATTTCATGATTTATTTATTATATTATGTGTGTTAGAACTAACAAATAAATAAAACAATCAATCAATCAAGCCCGATTTCATTTAATTCCATATTTGATCTAAATTGTTTTTTTTATGCAATAATGTTCCTGTAATGTCTGTTTATTTCATTATTTTTTGTATTTTATTATTTATTTATTACATTATGTGTGCCAGAACTAACAAATAAATAAAACAATCAAGCCCATTTTAATTCTATTTTTCGCCCACTTTTTTTTTTTTATGCAAAAATGTTACTGTAGTCTATGTTTATTTCATTATTATTTTGCATTTCATGATTTATTTCATTATGTGTGTTGATTATTAACCACATTTTAAAGTTGTCTCGCTGACTGGCCGAACCAACAAACCAATGAACCAGATCGTCCTTTGATCCTCTTGCAAAGACAAAAAACACAAGTTCTTTTCTGATTCAGCAGACGAGTTAATTAGTGTTAGTGTGTTTTTTTTTTCTCATCCAGACTTATTGACTGGGCCGGTTCACTCCCTCGAAGGCCCTTTCTGGAGATCATTGCAGCCAAGTTAAATATTAAAGAGTCAACAGCGAACTCAAGACTGGACGTGTTCTCAAAAGAGGAGATTGAACCAAACAGAAAACCACAAAGAGCACAAACAAACCAGAGGAAAGAAGAACGAGCAATGCAACGTCGTCCCGAACACACGAATTCGAAAACACGCCGCAGTTTTGGGGACATTTTACTGCTGTGCCTGGAATGTCCCACAGTTTGGCGTGAACTATATTCAGCGTTGGGAAGTACTTAAATACACGTACATAATCAGAATACTCGTAACATTCTGGTACAGCTTTAAAAAGAAGGTCCCGTGAACTCGTTAAAAGGCAGTGGGACAAAGTAACAAAGTCATTTTCGCAAGTCATTTTTTACAGTGGATAATTTTGGCGTTATAGAGCAGGATCTGTGCTTTCTACTATACTACTTTTTTTTTTTTTTTTTTACTGGACTGAAAAGTTGAAAGTATTTTCTTTTTCACGTTGACATTCGATATACATTTTTTAAGTTCAATCACCGACTTTGAGCAAATAAAAAAAATATATATAAAATTCACAAGAAATGACCGAAGATCTGAAAAAATCAACACGTGTAACACTTAAAACGGTTCTTAAAACCTGTGTGAAATACTTGTATTACTTTAAAACGTTTACTATTAAAAGTACTTCTCCCACCACTCTTAATAAGCGCTAGTTATTTTTCATTATAAGGCATTTATCACTCATAGATTGGCTTATAATTCTCCATAAATATTCATAAACCGCTAACAGAATTCATGTACTATTAAACCATGTGCAAAATGTTGAGTATCAATACAATGCTTATTAAACTGTTGTAAATAACCAAGAGATAAATGCTTGCAAATGCCTTGTAAGTGCTTATAAACGAATAACTAGTGCTTGTTAACGACTTATAAATGGTTTACTAAAGTGTCTTATTTTAAAGCATTACCAATCGCAGTTACTTATTACTAATCAATGATAAATAAAGGCATAACAAACGGTGCAGCAGGTATATAAAATGATATAGCTGTGGAAGAAGTATTCAATTTTGGTAAAACTACAGATACAGGAGCGATACATTTACTAAGTAAGTTTTAGTAATTATAAAAATGTGGAGGTCATGATAAAGAATAAAATTTTTTAGTGTTTCTAGACATATATATTTATACATAAACATAAAAATTATCCCTCAAACCATGTGAAAAGTACTTTTTTTAATTGTATTTTCAGTCCTTTTAAAAAATGTAAGAATTAGAAAGTACAAAAACAAGTACATATGCCTAAAGGTTTTACTTAAGTACAGCTCTTTTACTTTTTTACTTACTGTAAAAGTATTCAGATCGCAGTTCTCTGATTGGACCATGCAACAGAAAACATTACAAAAAAATACATTTTAAAGCGTTTTTTTTTTTCAGAATTCCGTACTTTTTAACGCATTTTAACGCAGTAATATTCCAAACGCAGAGGACAAATTTCCCTACTCAACCTTAACCTTCGTTCCTGACGCTGACGTTCTTGCATTTATTCACTTACAGGTATTTGTGACGCTGAAACTACAGTGAAATTCGAACGTGTGACATCATCGACAAATTAAACTTTGCATAACCGCGACAGACGATCACTTTAACTCTGTGGATTCACCTTTCAGCTTCTTCTCTCGTTTCATTTGAACCTCATTTGATTTTCCCTCTGGTCATTTATTAAAACAGCGTTGGGAATAGATAGGCGACGGTCTCCATAGTAACTCAATATGTTTTTCTTCTTTTTACATTTACAGTTCTAATTTGACTCGTTTTTTTTTTTTAAGCAAACGAAAGTCAACTTAAAGGTGACGGCTATAGAATACACTACTACTGGTAAGAAAAGTAGGTTCATTCTGGAAAACACTCTTTTATTTCATTATTTACGGTACATTATAAAAGGCGTTTTATTGGACGAGAAAGAAACTGCAAGGGACACACAAAATATACAACAAAAAAACTATATATATCAACTTATTGCTCAATAAATCAGAGATGGAGCAATATTTTTTCAGCTGAAAACGTATAATATAATAATAACGCTTTTATTTGAACTAATGAGTCAATTTAGGTTATTTTGCTTTTTTTTTAGCGTGATAAGATTTGCACTTTAGACGGTCGAATAAACAACGTGAACTTTCCTTCTGCTGTTTATTTATTGGAGTTCATGATTTTTTTTAATGATTCTGTCCATTTAAAAAAAGTTTTACTGGGATTATCCCGCTTCAATCACGATATTTTCACTGAATCGCGCTTCGAAAAACGCGCGTCGTGAAGGAAATGACGACAGAACGTTGCGCCAGTTCCTGCGTATTCAAAACAGTTGGGGGGGTCTACCCTCTTGTAAGGCTTACCGGTGTTGGAGTGCAGGTCTTCGTTGTCCGACTCGTTTCCGTTCTGCAAGCTCATCATCATCTTCATCTTCTGCAGCTTCTGGAGCTCGGCCATCGCCGCCGCCGTCAAGCCTGGACGAGACAAAAGAAGGAGCGGCGTTATGTTAGATCAGAGTTTTGAAGATTCCACCAAAGAATCCGACAATTTTACACGATCTTCAAACGAAATTCCTGGTCACAGAGATTAATTACTCGCTCTTTGACGTTTGAAAAGGTTCCCGGGTTCAGATTTTGGCCATTTTGGACCTTCTCATCCGTCAATCCATCGTCGTTATATTAAATTCCTCTCGCAGCGGCGTCCATCTTGTTTTCTTTGCGGACAAGTGTGGCCAGTGTGTAATGGGCATTCCTCCGGACCCTGAACCGTGACCAGGGCCAAGAAGACTCCTTTACTTTAACGTGTACAGTATCTCTCACACAGGCACGCTCCCATTTTAGATAGTCCAGGTTTGGTCCTTCTAAAGACCTGATTTAGGCCTTCTTTAGCCGGTTTTAACTTAGACTTCTTTAGACCTGGTTTTGTCCAAAATGAATCCTTTTTTAGACATGGTTTAGTCCAAGATGGATCTTCTTTAGACTGGTTTAGTCCAAGATGGATCCTTCTTTAGACCTGGTTTAGTCCAAGATGGATCCTTCTTTAGACCTGGTTTAGTCCAAGATGGATCCTTCTTTAGACCTGGTTTAGTCCAAGATGGATCCTTCTTTAGACCTGGTTTAGTCCAAGATGGATCCTTCTTTAGACCTGGTTTAGTCCAAGATGGATCCTTCTTTGGACCTGGTTTAGTCCAAGATGGATCTTCTTTAGACCTGGTTTAGTCCAAGATGAATCCTTTTAGTCCCTCTTAAAAGTTCTGATTTTGTTCAGTCTTCTTTACTGACTGGTATTAGTTGTATTTTAGTCCTGTTTCAGACCTGGTTTGGTGGTGATTTACACCTGGTTTAGTCTTTACGACTGTTTTTTTTGTTAAATTTTAGTCCTGGTTTCTGGTCCTGGTTTGGTCCTGGTTTGGTCCTGGTTTGGTCCTGGTTTGGTCCTGGTTTGGTCCTGCTTTGGCCATTTCAACTCTGGTTTTAGTTCAATTTGAGTCATGTTTTGGTCCTGGTTTGGTCCTGCTTTGGCCATTTCAATTCTGGTTTTAGTTCAATTTGAGTCCTGTTTTAGTCCTGTTTTGGTCCTGATTCAGTCTTCTTTACGACTCTTGTTTTAGTTAAATTTTAGTCTTGTTTTGGTCCTGTTTTGGTCCTTCTTTGGTCCTTCTTCGGTCCTGGTTTGGCCATTTCGACTCTGGTTTTAGTTAAATTTGAGTCCTGTTTTGGTCCTGTTTCGGTCCTTCGTTGGTCCTTCGTTGGTCCTGGTCCTTCTTTGGTCCTGTTTTGGTCCTTCGTTGGTCCTTCTTTGGTCCTTCGTTGGTCCTTCATTGGTCCTTCGTTGGTCCTTCTTTGGTCCTTCTTTGGTCCTTCGTTGGTTCCTTCTTTGGTCCTTCTTTGTCTTCGTTGGTCCTTCGTTTGGTCTTCTTTGGTCTTCGTTGGTCTTCGTTGGTCCTTCGTTTCGTTGGTCCTTCGTTTGTCCTGGTCCTTCTTTGGTCCTGTTTTGGTCCTTCATTGGTCCTTCTTTAGTCCTTCGTTGGTCCTTCGTTGGTCCTTCTTTGGTCCTTCTTTAGTCCTTCTTTAGGTCCTTTGGTTGGTCCTTGGTTGGTCCTTGGTTGGTCCTTCTTTTGGTCCTTCTTTGGTCCTTCTTTGGTCCTTCTTTAGTCCTTCGTTGGTCCTTCATTGGTCCTTCTTTGGTCCTTCTTTGGTCCTTCTTTGGTCCTTCGTTGGTCCTTCATTGGTCCTTCTTTGGTTCTTCTTTGGTCCTTCTTTGGTCCTTGGTCTTCGTTGGTCCTTCTTTGGTCCTTCTTTGGTCCTTCTTGGTTTCGTTGTCCTTCGTTGGTCCTTCTTTGGTCCTCCGTTGGTCCTTCTTTGGTCCGTTGGTCCTTCATTGGTCCTGGTCCTTCTTTACTAACTGCTGTTTATAGTTGTATTTTAGTCTGTCATAAGTCTTGCTTTCGGCCTGATTCACCCCACATTTTGTCTTGATTTGATTTAGAATTCTTTACGGCTTTAATTGTGACGTACTTCAGTTCATTCTTTAGATTGAATCCGTTCATTCACAGTGAACACGCGAAAGCCCCTCTCGCGAGTGGATTTGACACTCTCACTCTGCTGCCTCGGCTCTATACGAGTCACTTCCAGGTCAATGGACAAAGCCAGGAATCTGCGTTGTAATAAAAGCGAGCGGCTGGTATTATGTCTGAGTAAAACAGTTAGCCTGAGGGGGCGACGGGGACAAAACTGGTGCCTTAAACCACTTCCACAAAACGCAAGGAGAAGAAAAAAAGGAGGGAAGAGGAAGTGTGTCAATGTGGCGAAGGACAAGATTGGACAATTACTGTGAATTTAATATGCTCTAATTCCTCTTCTTTCTTTTTGATGCCACTTCCTACCAGGTCCAGGTGCCAGGTCCTACTTGTTCTTTGTTTTGTGTGTGTGTGTGTGTGTGTGTGTTTTAAAAAAAATATTTTTATTATTATTATTTTTTAATCAATGTTATTATCTTGTATGTATTTATTTATGTTTTTATGTATGTATGTATGTATGTATGTATGTATGTATGTATGTATGTATGTATGTATGTATGTATGTATTTATTTATGTATTTATGTATTTATTTATTATCATTATTATCGTCATTATTATCATCATTATCATCATTATCAATTATTATTATTATCATTATTATTATTATTATTATTATTATTATTATTATTATTAGTAGTATTATTATTATTATTATGATGATGTTGTTTTTGTGGTTCTATGTTCTAATAATAAAAATACAAATTAAATGGATTAGAGCAGGGGTTCTCTTCTTTTCACAACAAACAACAGCTGAAATAATATTTGGCTTTCCAAGTACCACCAGATGTAAATATGTGTAAAATCAGGTATAAAGTAGGGCTAAACCAGGTCTAAAATGAGACTAAACCAGGTCTAAAATGGGACACAGAGTGTGTTCACAGTTGCAGTTATTTAGTCCCAAATTGAGCACATTTTAGTCTTGATGTGAACTTGGTTTGGCCCTGATCTAGTCCAGGTTTAGTTTCGGCTTTAGTCCTGGTGTATGTACAAGTGTGAACGCACCGTAAACCAGTTCAAAAATGAGACTAAACCAGTTCAAAAATGAGACTAAACCAGTTCTAAAACGAGACTAAACCAGTTCTAAAATGAGACTAAACCAGTTCTAAAATGAGACTAAACCAGTTCTAAAACGAGACTAAACCAGTTCTAAAATGAGACTAAACCAGTTCTAAAATGAGACTAAACCAGTTCTAAAACGAGACTAAACCACGATAAGGCAGTTCTAAATCATGAATACGATTGTGCACACAAGTGGGAAACGATATAGTGAGATATTTTATGTTATTTATATTTGGATTGGACAAACAAAGGGTTAAGTGCTGGTCTGGTACGTCTTTTGAGAAGCTGCAGTTCCAAAAAACAGTGCAACAATGACTACAAAAATATCAAATGAATCAGAAACTGCGAGGCCGAAATTGTGTACAATGTATTTCCTATAAATTAAGTCAAAATCTCGTCTTCTCGGGAAAACCGTACATACATTACTTACGCAGTTTTGTGTATTGAAGAATTACTCCTTGTAATTTTCAACTCTTCATCATAAACTGCCACTTGACTGTTATGAAACTATGATAAATATTTACCAGAGACACTAGAAACATGTGAAAACCTGTCTCTGAAACTCTCCATTCACAACACAGGCTGTCCTAGTTTGACTGTACGGTACATTTGAACTGACTGTACTGTACATAAAGGACTGGGCCTGAATGCTACACAGAGAGAGAGAGAGAGAGTCTTGTTTACGATGGAGGAGATAAAGAAACAAAGGGGGAGAAGAAGAAGGAGGTCTGAGCGTGGCCTCGGGCGCGAGCGGCAGACGTATTGTTCAAGTCCACAGAGACTGAAGTAAACCAGGCCAAAAGGAGGAACAGGACTGGCACGGGAGGACGACAAAACAACTCGACTGGACAACACAAACACGCTGAAAACATGCAGGAAGATAATGTAATGTACAGTCAAAACATGCAGGAATATGATGTAAAATACAGTCAAAACATTCAGGAATATGATGTAAAATACAGTCAAAACATGCAGGAATATTATGTAAAATACAGTCAAAACATGCAGGAATATGATGTAAAATACAGTCAAAACATGCACGAATATAATGTAAAATACAGTAAAAACATGCTGGAATATAATGTAAAATACAGTAAAAACATGCTGGAATATAATGTAAAATACAGTCAAAACATGCAGGAATATTATGTAAAATACATTAAAAACATGCAGGAATATTATGTAAAATAGTGTAAAACATGCAAGAATATAATGTAAAATACAGTCAAAAGTAGCAGGAATATTATGTAAAATACATTAAAAACATGCTGTAATATAATGTAAAATACAGTAAAAACATGCAGGAATATAATGTAAAATACAGTCAAAACATGCAGGAATATTATGTAAAATACAGTAAAAACATACAGGAATATTATGTAAAATAGTGTAAAAACATGCCGGAATATTATGTAAAATACGGTAAAAACATGTTGGAACATAATGTAAAATACAGTAAAAACATGTTGGAACATAATGTAAAATACAGTAAAAACATCCAGGAATATTATGTAAAATAGTGTAAAAACATGCAGGAATATAATGTAAAATACAGTAAAAACATGTTGGAACATAATGTAAAATACAATAAAAACATGCAGGAATATTATGTAAAATACAGTAAAAACATACAGTAGGGGTTAGTATAGTTAGTATATATATCTAGACTAGAATAGTGATAAAACATTCTATATTGAACTAAGGTCACATTTACACTCGCACAAACCACATCAACAGTGGGTTTTTACACTGTAAGACCCTTTTGCAGTTCCTGGTACTTTTGTGTATCAGTCTCCATTTGAGGCGCAAGTATAACTCCGGGACTGGGACACTTTGGGGAGTATTTTTAGCTCCTGTTCTGGGGCAGGTACATAAGGATTATTTAGAGAATTCTTTCATTTCATTTTATTATCATTATTCATTTTATTATTATTATTTTTATTTTTTGGGGGGGAGAGGGGTATTACTATTAATATAATTTCATTATTTTATTAAAATGGCAATTTCTTTATTTATTTACAGTTGACAAGTGAATTCTGTTTCCCTCAATGTTCAACACTTTAGTCCTAAGATGTGATCATTATCCTACTTAATTGTGTGTGGTTTTTTTTCAAACAAATGACAGATGAACATTATTATTCTGTGTTTTATCGACGCAGTAGAGCAGAATTCCTCTTTTATACTGAGTTAACATTTGACTTGATAGAGGGTTGAATAACTGACAGCCAATCTATTTAGGACTCAAACGAGCTTATATTTATTGGGGAAAAAAAGAAGTGAAAATTGCGTTTCGCTGTGGTACTTATCATGTCTTTTATTGACTGTTTCACTGTTTGATTTTCTACCTTTCCGTTGTTTAAATCGGATAAATACGTGAACCCCTGTGAGACGACTGCGGCTCAACGCAAACTAAATTGAATCGCGGCGGCGGCGTAACGCGGCGTTCGAGCGCCTGCACGTGTCAGTGGGTCGGTCGGCGTGAACGTAACGACCTTGTTTCTCGTGATAAACTCCTGGTGATTATCTCCCGGAGTCAAATTGCCCCCGCAGCCCTCCGACTCGCCGGCGCTCGCGATCCGAACGCCCGCTCCGCCTCGCTGCGGCTGAAGGCGATCGATCCCCGTCGCCGTCCATCTGACCAATCAAACGGGCGCGGATCGATGCGTAACCCACGGTAACGCCGCAGCCCGGGCCTCCCCGTCGCTAATGGAGACCGCGGACCTTGGGAATCGGGGGCGCTGATGGATGATTGACAGATGCGGGGGGGGAGAGACGGAAAGAAGATGGAGAAGGGAGAGAGAGACAGGAAGGGAGGAAGGGAGGGTGGAGAGAGAAGGGGATGAAGAAAGAGAAGAGGAAGAGAAGGGAAGGGAGGAGGGACACAGAAAGAGAGTAGGTGGGTAGAAAGTAAGAGAGTGACACAGAGAGAGAAGAGAGGGGGAGCGAAAAGAGACAGAAGAGAGAAAGAGATGCGAGGGAGGGAAGAGAGAGGGAGATGAAGAGAGAGAGACGTGAGGAAGAGAAATGAGGGAGGGGAGAGAGAGAAGCGGGGGAGGGAAGAGGAAAGAGAAATGGAGAGAAGAGAAAAAAGGAAGAAGAAAAAGGAGAAACGAGAGTGGAAAGTTGGAGATAAAAAAGAAAGAGAAAGAGAAGAGAA
Organism: Chaenogobius annularis; assembly: GCA_015082035.1. Taxonomy (NCBI): domain Eukaryota; kingdom Metazoa; phylum Chordata; class Actinopteri; order Gobiiformes; family Gobiidae; genus Chaenogobius; species Chaenogobius annularis. The sequence continues at coordinate 190,658 of BJKM01000751.1, forward strand.
AGAAGAATTGGGATGGGAGACAGATAGGGGGGAAACAAAAAAGAGAGAGGGGATGTGGGTGCGAGAGAAAGAGAGTGACACAGAGAGAGAGAAGAGAGGGGGAGAGAAAAGGGACAGAAGAGAGAAAGAGAAGCGAGGGAGGGAAGAGAGAGAGATGGGAGAAAGAGAAATGAGGGAGGGAAGAGAGAGAGAATCGGGGGAAGGAAGAGAGAGAGAGACAAAAGAGAGAAAGAGAAGCGAGAGGGGGAGAGAAGAGAGAGAGAGAAGCGAAACAGAGATAAGAGAGAGTGAAGAAAGGGGGAGAGAAAAGAGAAGTGAGAGGGAGGGAAGCGAGACAGAAGAGAGGAAGAGAAATGAGGGAGGGAAGAGAGAAAGAGAGAGAAGAGAGAGAGAAGAGGGAAAGAGAAGCGAGAGGGGGAGAGAAGGGAGAGAGAGAAGCGAAACAGAGATAAGGGAGAGTGAAGAAAGGGGGAGATAAAAGAGAAGCGAGAGGGAGGGAAGAGAGACAGAAGAGAGAAAGGGAAGTGAGGGAAGGAAGAGAGAGAAACGAGAGAAAAAGAAGTGAGATGGGGAGAGAAGAGAGAGGGAGGGAGAGAGAGAGAAAGAGAAGCTAAAGGGGGAAAAGGGAGATAGAGAAGCGAGCGGGAGTTAAGAGAAAAAGAAAATACAGAACGTGATAGAAGAGAGGGATGGGAAAGTGGGAGAGAAGAGACGCAAAAAGAAAAAGAGGGTGAAGAGAGAGAGAGCGATAGAGAGAAAGAGGGAATGAACCCCAGGCGATCCCCTCAAAGGTTAGAGGTTTTAAAGGAGGAGAAAACGAGAGACGGAAGGCAAAAACGAGGGTTCGCCCGACACTGTAACCGTTTGAATTGAACCGTCTCGTTTTAGTCAACGCTCGTTCTGACCGTAAACGCCGATCCTGCGAGAGGCGCAGGAAATCAATCCCGCCGCCGCCATCAAACCGCTGAACTCTGCGCTGTAAAAGCCATTGTGGACGGTCAATACGTACGATTCAGTTCATTTGTCATGTATTATGTAAAGTTTATCCCGCTACAACCGTTGATGAAAAGACGGATGTTTTATTTTGTGTTGTTTTATTTTTATAATCCTCATCATCATCATCATCATCATCATCATCATCATCAAAAAAGGTACTGATATTAGATTTCTAAAATAGTTGTTTTTTTCAGGTCCTGATTTTTTTTTATAGTTTTATTTTTATAATAATTATAATGATCATAAAATATATACATATATATATATATATATATTAAAAAAAAACTAAAACTACATTAAAGGTACTGATATTTGGTTATTTTTGTTTTATTTTATTTTTATCATAATAATCATAATAAAAAATACATTAAAGGTAGTGATATAAAATTGTATTCATTGTTTTATTTAAAAAATATATATATAATAATACCAACAATAATAATAATAATAATAATAAATAAGCAGAAGAACAAAATATATATATAATAATACCAACAATAATAATAATAATAAATAAGCAGAAGAACAATAATAACCACAATACAATTATAATATTCATAATTTTTTAAAATATATTAAAAGGTACACACTCGGGTTAATTTATTACAGGTTTATTTCAGTGACACATCGATCATTCACACCAGAGAAGTGAGGAAGTGCACCGTCACACACAGCTTCACGTATTTGATGAAGAAACAATATGGTTACTCAAACAGACGTACGCGGGCAGTTGTAATAGTTTTGCATCGGCTTGCCCCGGTGCTGTCGCTAAACAACAGCGGCATTGAGCTAATGTTGTTAATCATTAGCGACCATGAAGCCAGCGTACGACATGTTATGGCTCTGGTTTGAATACTCGACGTGTTATGTTTGTGTTGCATTTGGATACAGGCCGTTTTTATCAATTTCTTCGCTTTCGACCGGTCAACGTTTGTCCAGTCTGTGCTTTTATATGTTAGCGTTGGCGTTTCCTCTACTTTAAAGGAGTGCATTTACCATTTTGAAAAGAGAAACAACTGTTAGTCACTGGGAGTTTAGCTCTAGACAACAACATTATGCTTTTATAACAAACTATATGGTATAGAAGGCGTTTTCCTGAAATAGAAAACCGTATGCATCATTTTGTATCGGGTTGCTATGGTTGTAGTCATGCCAATTTGAGCAAGAACGAGTGCGCGTTTGGTCTGGTACAGGGCGGTTTGAAAAAGGGGTGGGTTAAATTGACAAAAATAAGATTAAATAAATGATCCCAATAACCATATTAAGACAATACAATGTGTCTGTAAATGTCTTAATTGTGGTTTAAATATTGCACAGAACATGGTAAAATTAACAGCAAAATAGCAGAAATATTTTAAAAATTACAGAGCAAGTTTTATTTAATTTTAAAATACTTAATCAGATTTTTATGCAGCGTGTCATTTAAAAAAAAATGTTTATAGACTAGTGTAATCCCTCATTCATCCAGTCTAGAAATGACGTCTCTACTTCAAAAACACTCTCCTTTCAAACCTTTTCTGACATTTATTATAGACTACAGACTCGAAACATTTTCACAACTCCAAAACAACAATTGTGACATTATTATTATTTATTTTTTTTGATAGATTTTCCACTTCCACAATTTGAGAAGGAACTAATGAAATCAAAATGGGTTCATGAGAGCTTGGATCTTGCTCCACTCCGTAATAAATCAAATAAGGAAATTCCTGGTAAATTTGGACAAAAAAGGTGGTGCGGAATTAGCAAAACCTACTAGAAAATTGCGTATTTGTATGGAAAAAGGCAGAATTCATTCACAATTATTGAAAAACAGCTCCACAAACTCACTCCTTTCGGCTGCTGTCAATATAAATGCTTCAAAATCCCAATTAATAAAACAATTTGTAAACTAAAATCACAACTTGTTAAAGCCCTCACTCGTCCTTTGTGTACATTTATCTTCCGTTTTTCATAGATGTTTTGATGTCAACCTTTCTTTTTGTTTTTGCTTTTCGTTTGCTCAATATTACAAAAAAAAAAAACATGTCGATTACCGTAAGAGCGGTCTCGAGAGCGTCTTTGCAGCCACGTGAACTCGTCTCGCTCGCCTCGGACACCATTCGTCCGGCGAATTTCGCGTTAATATTTCATGGCCTCCACCTCCATCTTTGACGGAGTGCTCACTTAAGACGCCGAAGTGACACTTTGAATAAAACAAATGCACGAATCGCTCTTTGTGATCTGGATTTAGAAACACAATGTTGCTCTCGTCGTCGCCGAAGCCGCCGAAGCCGCCGCCGCCGCCGTTGCCGTTGTTGTTCACTTTTACAAATGGATTCTACACGGATTTAGCGCCGAGTCAAATTCGGTCCTGCGCTTCGTCACTTAACTCGTCCATCTCCATCTTCAACTCCATTTGAGGGAGATAGACGGCGGCCATTTTGAGTTATCGTGAACAATTTCGATGTGCAATGTTCTGAGCACGTTATACTTTTGTTTAGAGAAAATTGCAGTACACTGTCACGTGTCCTGTTGCTCAAAAATAGTGGACTCAAATTTAAAACTCACAGCTATTTATTTATTTATTTATTTTTTTGACATTGCCATCCCAATTTTAGAACTATGTACTTGGGCCTCAGAACTCCTGCCATGGATACCTTTGGAATGCAGCAGGAAAAAAGGCCATCACTAAGAAACGGCTGACACAAACGTCATCCATGATCAAGGACTGGACAAATTTGGACTTTTGACCAAATGGTACTTTTATTTGAATTTAATTTAAACGCGTCGTGATTTTGTTTCTTCTGATGTTTAGTTGATGTCTAGATTTTCGCTCTCTGTTTGACTTTTTGATCTCTATTGTTCTGTGTTTTATTTATTTTTTATAGAAAACAATACAATTTAAAAAAGGGAAACAAAATACAAATAAAATGACACTATTCTGTCTCTTGTTCTGGTCATTTCTAATTGTTTTAATTATATGACACGCGCAAACGTCTAATTTCGCAATCACCAAATCAAACAATTGCGACAGTATCCTTATTGCTACAGAAATATCCGGATAAACGACAAAATTGAAACTACTTTACGCCACCAACACAAACATTTTAGCGGGATGATCCAAGTAAAACCTTTTCTAAATGCAACATATTGTAAAGTATAATATAAGCGGCAATAAAAAAGTTTTTGGAATTCTTTTAAAAAAAAATTCAACACCTCAACAGCTCAAACGCAATTGTAGTGTTAAAAAAAAAAAAAAAAATAATGAGCCCCCCCCAAAAATATTGGTTCACTCTCGTCGTTGTTAAAACGACAAACAATGTGGATGAGAAGTAAATTATGGTGACACGGCTACGTCGATGTGA
>BJKM01000751.1:197500-244699 GCA_015082035.1 Chaenogobius annularis
AGGAGTAGAGGAGGAGAGAAGAGGGAGGGAGGAAGAGAGGAGAGAGGGAGATGAGGAGAGAGAGGCGAGAGAGAGGGGAGCGAGAGAGGAGAGGAGAGAGGGAGGAGAGGGGAGAGAGAGAGAGGAGAGAGAGAGAGTGGGAGGGAGGAGGGACGAGGGAGGAGAGAGGGAGGGGAAGAGAGGGAGAGAGTAGAGAGAAGGAGAGAGGGAGAGGAGAGAGGAGAGAGGGATGGGGAGGGACGGGAGAGAGGATTGAGTAGAGGGAGAGCAGGGGATGAGAGGAGAGAGAGGAGAGAAGAGAGCTCTACAGGTCGAATCACAATACAAACGTTGCTCTAATATTTCGTTTGAACCGGCGTCTCAAAGAAGATAAGCTCACGTAAACAGAGATGAAGAGCGACAGAAGACAGCTAGTAACACAGATGAACAAGAGGAACACCGCAGCTACACCTCCGTTCATCACGGTGCAGACTCTGGGGTCCTTTCTCTCCTCAAAATAACATGTTTCTGAATACGTTTGATGAGGAAATGTCATTTTATATAACTTCTACATCTATAATTTCACCATCTACATTTGTACCTAATTAAAAAGACTAAACACTCTTTTTGCTATTATATTGTTAATGTGTGAGCTGTGTCCAGGTAGTTTATGGTGGATCAATAACTAAGTTAAGTCTAAATTGAATCTAAAGTGAAAAGTAAAAAGTGAAATAATTAAATTTAAAAAAAAAATAAAAATGTAAAAAATATGAAAAATAAAATGTTAAAAAAAAACATTAACATAATATTTTATAATAATAATAATAATAATAATAATAATAATAATAATAATAATAATAGATAATAATAATAATAGATAAAATAATTAATAAAATAATGAATACAACTTGTAAAATAATCTGGCATTTAAATCTATATTTCTTTATGCATTTTTATTTTATTTTTTACTAATACTCTGAGTTCATACGTAGGCAACACATAGACTGGTTTGGCACAAGCTACTCGCCATCTTTCACTATTATATATAATTATGCATTGCTTTTTATTTTTTTTGTTAAATACGAAGTTGGCGACCTGTTAAAAAACATCACTTGACAACGATCTTAACGGTATGATTAACAGTATCTTGCTTAACTTTTAGAAACGCCACGCATTTTTTTAACGAAACAAAATGGCCGTTAAAACATCATTACAACCCAACGTATGAAATACAGAGGGTGTAACCTAAACTGTAGGAAAACCGCTCGACACAAAATCAATGAGTTAATCAGTAATATAAAAGGACACGTAACCGTAACAAAACCGCCAAAAAAAAGAGTAATTTTCTGATTTGATTTCAAAAGAATACAGTTTGCTTCTCGAGCCCGCGTCAGTGTGTGAAACGTGGACGCGATACACTTCCTGGGCAAAGTGTGCGACACAAGTAGCGCCATTGGAACACAATCTGAAGAATTTGTGAAATTCATCAAGTCAAATGAGCTGCTGCCCTCCCACGCTGCTGTGCTCGCTCGCATCACACTCCCCCAAACCGTCTGCCCCACACAACTGGCGCAGCCTGCCCACATACGAACATCTTAGCCGTCGTCACCACACGGGTTTAGCGTTTGCTTGAGCTGCTTTTGCACAGTACTTTTAGGCGTTTGGCTGAGGCTGGCTTTTTACCTTTGTTATGAGATGCTCGCGCATTGATGTTTATTCTTTGATCAGGTCATTTAATGTGCATATTGTTTGTCGTTATTTTCTTTTCTTCGTTGTCATTTCTGAACAACAGGACGGCGTGTTTCAGAAGTCTTAACACATCATCTAATTTAAAATGAATGTATGAAAAACGTACTGTGGTATTTTGCCTGTGGATGCTGGTTAATTAAAAAATAAATAAATTAAATAAATAAAAAATTAAAATTAAAATTAAAATTAAAATTAAAATTAAAATTGAAAATTAAAATTAAAATAAAATTAACATTAAAATTAAATTAAAATTAAAATAAAATTAAAAAATTAGCAGATAACTACACGTGATACGTTGCCTAACTAAGTGCGGAAAACCCATTAACCTTTATACATTAAGAACTTATAACTATTTTACAGTTGTATTACGCTCAATTGAGATGAACAATCGGATTTTTTAGTTTTAGATTTATATAAATTAATGAAAAATGTGGGCATTATTATGTGTGCATATTATGTGTGTCATGGCCTAAAAAAAAGACCCCCCATTAATTTATAACCATCTGCCACTCAGTTTTATTATGTATTAAATTGATGAATGCGGTTTTTTGTTTTAGATTATATAAATTAATGAAAAAATGTGCCAACAGCTAAATTCTGTAACATCCTATTTATTTTTGTTATTTTTATGTATCTTAACATTGGTCTTTGGTCTTTTTGTTTTTATGTCTTTTTTCCGCTCGTCACATTTTTTTTTTTTTTTTTTTTGTAAGCCTTGTGATAAACCTGTGTTACAAACGTCTGCTGAGCAAGGCTGATGCCCCCGGTCGCCGCGTGGTGGACCCACCAGTAGTGCCGGAGCTGGCGCCCACACCTCATAGATTCGTAGCAACCAACACCCGTCTCGGCGTGCGCGGCAGGCTGTAGTCGGTCGCCTATGGGACGCGTGTACGCAGGCTCCGGTCGGCGGGTTGTGAGTATGTGTGTCAGTGATCATGTGGGGAGGCAGCATCAGACGCAGCCAAATGTTTTCCTCTGCATTTGATTTATGTTGAGTAACAGACGCTTTCTGGCGTTTTCATTTTTAGGCCTTTTCCGTTCCCTTTAAGTTTCAAAAGAGAAGCCGTGTCTTCTCGGATGAATGATGATACGATGAGGGATCAATGATGATGACAGGCACAAACTTATGGTAACTTAGAACACGTCACATATCATTTTTCGAATATTCAAAACATACAAAACGATAATCACACGACAACTAGACGGGCTTTAAAATGAGTGACGGGCCTTAATGTTTAATGTTGGACGCGATTTTTTGAGTCGTGGAACAATTCGATTAAATTTTTGACATGTCGACTACAGTCACTATTATTATTCAGTAAATTGTAACGTTGGGTGTGAGGGACATTTGAGGAATAGCGTTGTATATTCACATAAAGTATGGGGTACAGAGGAGCAGAGGACAATGGTAATAGGACAGACGGCACAGAACAGAGGAAAGGAAAACGAGGGACACAGGGGCGGGAGGCGAGGCGGAAGGACAGATGACAGGAAGAGGACAAGGACCAGGAGGACAGGGAGGACGGAAGAGACAGGACAGAGGACACGGACAGAACAGGCTAGGACAGAGGAAAACAGAGGACATAAGCAGACAGTAGAACACAGGGCAGAAGGTAAGAGGACAGCATGGACACAGGACACAGGACTAGATGACACACAGAACCAGGCAGAGGGACACTAGGACACAGGACAGAGGACACAAGGACAGAGGAGACACAGGACAGACAGGACACGGGACAGAGGACAGAGGCCACAGAACGAGAGGACGAGGACAAACAGGACAGGTAGGATCAACAGGGCAGAGGTACAGAGGACACAGGACACTGGGGACAGAAGGTACACGGGCCAGAGAACCAGGGACAGGAGGGACACAGGACAGAGGAACAGCAGACACCGAGACAGAGGACAGCAGGACAGAGACAGGAGGACAGCGGGATATGAGGACACGGGTTTCATAGCGATTACACTAGGACAGAGGACACAGGATACAGCAGGACACGGGGACTAGGAGGAGCACCCAGGACAGTAGCGCCACGGGACTGAGCGAAATAAGGGGGACAAGCACTGGTGTCACAGATGACACTGGGACAGAAGGCAGCATGGGGTATATAATGAGGACAGAGACAGCAGGCAGGACAGAGGATGAGAGGACACAGCAGACAGATGGACACAGGACAGAGCAGGACACAGTACAGACGCACGAGCACACGGGACACGAGGACACGGAGGACACGATGACAAGCAGGACCAGACGGCACAGAGAATGGATCACGGGAACGAACAACATGGACAGGAGAGGAACAGAGGACACACACGGACAGAGGACACAGGACAAGATGACACATGGGACACGCAGGACAGCTGCAGAGGACGGTACAGAGACACAGGATAGAGACACAGGCACGGGCAGAGGACAGAGGCACCGGGACACCAGGAGGTACACGGACAGTTAAGACAGAGGGACACAGAGATCAGTAGGACACGGGACAGAGGACACGGAAGAGGAGCACGGGACAAACAGGACAACAGTACAGAAGACATGGGAACAGAGGACACGGGACAAGGACGAGGACACGGACAGCAGGGAGGACAGACAGAGCAAGACACATGACAGAGACACGGACAGAGCAAGGCACGACAGATACACGGACAGTTGACGGACAGTGTACACGGACGGAACAGACAGGGACGCAGGGCACAGGCGAGCTATACAGGGACAGAAGACACGGCACAGACAGCAGAGGATACGGGAAGATGAACAGACAGAGACACAGGCGCACAGAGCAGGGCAAGACAGATGGACAGAGGCTACAGGAGAGGACATGGCACAGGAAGAGCACCGGAAGGGACACACACAGGGACCGACGGCCACAGGCATGAGAGCCGACAGAGACCACGGGGACATACAGGGCACAAGAGAAAAGCGACAGAGGACATGCAGGACACGGATAGGGACAGCGGCAGAACAGAGACACAGGACGTAGAGGTACACAGGAGGCAGAGACAGAGGACAAGGGACAGAGGACACGAGGAACAGGACACCAGACAGAGCGAACAACAAGCAGACAGAGGACAGCGGAGCAGAGGACAGCGGGACAGGGACCAGAAGAGGACAGCGGACAGAGGACAGAGGACACAGGACAGAGGACAGGCAAGGACTAGAGACAGACCACAGCAGAGGAACACGGGTACAGAGACAGTAGGACACAGAAGGACACAAGGGACAGAGGCACAGACAAGCAAGGGAGACACAGGACAGAGACAGGGACAGAGGACATGAAGGACACACGGACACAACAGGACAGGACAACAGCGACAGGACACAGGCAGAGGACACGGGACACGTAGACATGGATGAGGACAGAACATGGGACAGGATGACACGGACAAGGACATGGGTACAGAGACACCTCGAGAGTAAAGCCACGCACAACCGCCTCCACTCCAATGAATTGGAGGGCAGAGTCACGCGGCAGTCACAGCTCGAGGCGTAAAATCTGTTTTGCATGCACAAACTACAGACGACTAATAGTCGGACAAAACGTCCTGAAGGTACATTTTAGATTGGCTTAAATTAAGTTTGGACATCATTCTTGACGCGCCTTACAGTGACTAGTGCAGGGTTTAAACCTCAAGGTAACACACACAAAACAAGCATACGTATATTTATATATTTATATTTTAAAGTGCTTTCCTTCTGACCTTTGTTCTAACAGGGATGTCATAGAGGTTATATTTCAATTAAACAAAAAGCGCAATTTTCATATATTTTCAATATTATTATAGCTCGAGTAAGTTTATTCGAGCTCAATTGTGTTATTTCTTTAGTTGTTTAAAGTGGCCTCAGAACGTAGGTTGACGCGAGAAAAATATAAAAAATAGAATATCTCAGAACAGGACATTTTTTTTTTTTTTTTTACTTCCTGTTTGTATTGATGACACTCACATGTCATATAATGAATTCCAGGCAAAACTGGGCAAAAAGCTTTTTAAAAGACTTTTAAAAATTTGACAAAATAGCAAATATATATGAGAGCGACTTTTTTTGTGAATTATGTTTAGATCGGTTAAATTCTTTTTTTTTTTTTTTGTCAATTCTGCTTAATATTTGATTGCGTGAATGTCCCTAGTTGGTGACGTTCACTTCCTGTCGTTTCTCTTCGTTAGCGTTGCGATTTGCAATGTCCGTTTCCGTTGCACATTATTAGAGTCACGTTCCTCATCATTAACTGTTCCCCGGCGACCAAAACCTCGGAGAACGTTTGAGTTTCCCGTCTTACCGCTGTGTGAGAGCAGGTTGGGCGACAGCAGACCAGGGAGCCCCGGGTGAAGCAGGCGGGGGCCCTCCTGAAGCCCGGCCCCCGAGCAGCGTTTGGGGGGTCGACCCGGGCGAGAGCTGAGGGGAGAGAGACGGAGAGAAAACAGATGAGACACACGGAGGAACACGTGACCGGTGAAGCGTGACGTTTCAATGAATTCAGGATGTTCATCTTCGTCGATCACTTTCATGAGTTAAAGTCCGTACGGAGGGTCTCGTCTTTCTCTAATCGTGACTTCGTTTGGTGGTGTAGAACCTGTGGTAAACGTTTATCATAGTTTTACTTCTGTTAAGTTGGCAGTTTGTGAAGAAATTGTACAAAAAAAAATGCGAGTTTAAAATGACAGGAAGTAGAATCCCTCTGTGATGTCATCAGTGTGCGACGTGCCGTTTGAAAACACAAGAGACGGTTTGCACTTAACCCACACACTTTTCTGACAGTTTCAACGTTCAATTTGACAAAATACAGGTGTGTTATGGTGTAATTGTGTGTCAAATCATGTTGTGTCATTTATGTGGATTTGGGCTCTTGTTTACTGGTCTGGTTGCTAGGTAACAGTTGTGGAATTGCCTCTACCGACACTATATTTGCTGCTCATGTCCAACCAGGAAGTACAATTATGAACTTTACAAAAACATGTCAAACTGGGGACAAATAGGCAAAATGTTTAATACAATCTGGAATATATTTGTGTTTGCTACGTTTTAGTGAAATGTGTGTAACCTGTTATATAGACTTTAAGACGCATTTAGAATTTAGACCATGAGTATTTTACTTGTTTAAAGGCGTTTCTGACTTGTTTCAGTATATTTATATAATCTATTCTCTTATTTCAAGCAAAATTATCTTGTGAAGAAGTTAGAAATGAGATGAAACCGGTGAAATGTTCAAAGTCGCATTATAAATTAAATACATCCTGGTCAAAACGACACCAAGTTCGGATTCATGTTCTGAATTCAGGTCATTTTAAACGAGAAGAGCGGTTACATTTTTTGCAGTGTAACAAAACTTATCATGAGCAGCAGGACAGGAAGTGGCTCTGGATTGGGACCAGTCATCATCATCACTATCATCAATAAATATCCCCTCTTATTCCGTTGCTAGTGAAACAAGAGTCGAAAAAAATTGGGGAAAAAAGAATAATTATAAATAAATAAATAAATATAAATAAATAATTCCTATAAATAAATAAATAAATAAATATAAATAATTCATATAAATAATTCATATAAATAATTATAAATGAATAATTATAAATAAATAATGATAAAAAAAATAATACAAATATCTAAACAAATAATTTAAATAAGCAATTCAGATTTTTCTAGACCGTAACAAAACTGCTCAGCCTTTTCATCTCTTCCTCTTCTCCACCACCAGAGTCTGTTACTCTTGCACTTCTCTTCCTCTTCCCCCATCACAGACCACTGTACCTGCTGAGGTCAAAGCGCCAGAGTTTATGCGCAGTATTTTCAGAATTGTGACTTAGAAGTGGGCGATATTGACAAGTACAATATCATATCAAAGTGTGTTGTTTTGAAGATATGCAAAAAAAAAAAAGCCAAAAAATAGTTCATAAGTAGAAAAAAATAATAACATTAACTTGCATTGTAATTTTCCACTCAAGAATATGAGGTGAAATTTCTGAATTTTTGTGACCCACAGCGGCGGAGCTGGACGACGTGCCTCATTAAGGGCCCGCGGCTGGACTGCCATTGGTCGAGATCGGCAGGTGTTTTTTTTTTTGTTTTTTTTTTGCGAGTGTCACGGCCGAACGGCGGAGCGTCGTCTGTTCACGCCTCCAGAGCAGCAGGGCTTAGGGCTTAACGCTTCTTAAAATATCCACAACTTTTTTTTTTTTTTTCCGCTAATGGAGAGAAGGCGCGAGGTGCAAAGGCTGACCACCGGGGGCAAGTTCCACCATAAACAAAGAATAGGAAAGCAAATACTACATTTTCAAACTCAATTTCCATTCCCTAATACAGATTTAAATACGACAAAAATACTACTGTTTGTATTGGAAAGATTGCGATATGTGCTATGGCTGCAATATCAATATTATTGCGATATTTTATTCATTGAAACTAAATTCTGTTCTATTTATGTGATGATTTCAGTATCAATTCTTGTTTCTTGTTTTAAGTACCTACTTTGAATATATCTGTATTTGGGTATAGGTTTTTTGGACATATTTATTAGAAAGCAGTATGAGTAATAGTAATATAATATAATATAAATAAACACGTTCAATATATGTATTTTAAATCCCAACCAAAAAATGAGTAGATTAATAAAAACTCAAGACAAAAAAAAAGGAAAAAAAAAGGAGATAACAAGCAAAAAAAGAGCAAAAAATAAATACAAATAAAAAATCTGAAAGTAAAAAAAAAAATGTAACAATAAAAAATATTGTGACAAACCTGTGCGATTTGGACATACCAAACCTAACTTAACTAAATTATTAATATCTATGTTTTATAAAACAGTAAAAACATAATTGTATTTATGTTACATCTTCAGGTCTGTAAGCCTTAAATCGATTCATCAATTGTGTAGTAGTGAATTGTTTTACTGAGATTATACAGATTTGGGGGTGAACTGTGAGTGTATTTGTCTCCTTTTTCAGCGTCAGTCTTTCTTCTAAAACCCTTGGCGCTCGTGGACAGTCGGATATTTGGTCCGATCAGAGGAAGCGTAGCCTCTTTCAATCGACAAATCGACTAAACGTTAACTCGCTGAAGGTACCGACTCCGGCCCTAATCTTTCGCTTGTGCAAATATCCTGGACACTGTTGGAGCGCCGAGTTCCAGTTCCCTCCCTTCCTCCGTGTCTCTAGGTGTAAATGACTTTGGACGCCCATCTGTTCGCTCGCCCCCTGCAGAGAAATGGCCTGCATGCACACCTCTTTCTCTCGCGCGCTCTCTTTCCCCCTCTCTTTCCTCTCCTCCGTTACCGTAGTTCCAGGTTTATTTATGCCAACGTGCACATGCATAATACAGCAGGGTTGGACAGCAGAGCCCCCTGAAACATATTGCTAAAACATGGAAACTGTTTGCTTGGCAAGTGTGGGCGTTTTCTAGTTCAAACCAAGGATTTAACCAGGAAAATGTACATGTTCTACATATAAAATGCAATACCCCGATGTTGAATTGAACAGGGACGACACAATACCTTTCAAGACAGTATTCTTTTACATTTAATTAAAGGAGACATATTATGCTTTTTCCAGATTTGTATTATTGAACCACGTTATAACATGAGTAGATAATCTTTTTACATCTTGTTCAGTGTAAGCTCAAATATGGATCAAAAACGGATTAATGATAGAAACAGGTCCGTTAACTTCCTGTTCAAAACCTGATAAGCTCCGCCTCTTCAAAGTGGCATTTCACCGTAACAAGCAGCAGATTGTCTTTTGCAGGTTCTTCTTTGTGAAAAGTGGCTACGCGACGTTTTTTGGACCTTCCGCGTGTCACTCGGCGTCTTCGTTTGTCAAAAAAACAATCAGAACTAAGCGCAGGGATGTGGGCGGGGATAGGGGATAGGTGAAAACGGGACTTTTCTGAGCGCTCGAGCCTCAGTTGCAGGACAATACAGCACTTATCACACACGCAAGGGTCAATCAAAATACAACTTTGAGGGAACTAATGATGAGGAAACCCTTTAATATGCGGTCTCACGTGATACATGTGACACAGCTCAGGATGACACACTACTTTCATCATCCAGCCACTCCACCGCAGCCATTTTATTATGATCAATATTCTGTTCAATCCAAATGTATTTATAAAGCACTTTAAAAGCAACAAGTCTGACCAAAGTGCTGTACAACAGAACTAAACAGGCCTGTTACAATAATTACTATTCACTTATCGCTCAATAAATGAAAGATCGAACTATATTTTTGGGGCTCATTATTTATGGTTTCGTGCATTTTCTTTGCCCTAATGCAGAACTTTTTGTTAATTTATTGTAGGACGATCTATCTGAGCGGTAGAGAGTTGAGTCAGTAACTTTTATGGCTAATTATAAATCCAAAAAAGTGGTTAATTTGGCTTTTTATTTGCTGTATATTGTGCGTTTAGAAAAGGATTGGCTGGGATTGTCAGACCTGGTTTCAGTATTACCGTGACACTCGCACTTCAGAATCGTGTCAGGTCCATAGCTAAACATTTTGTCCATCCAAGTCCGCGGCGTCTTTGCGGGACAGGGGGACAGGGGGAGTTGTGAGAGGCTGCAGCGATGACAGCGAGTCCATTGTCCCAGAGTCGGTGGAGCGGAGGCCGAGCAGACGACGCACCTGCACTCGGTCTCCGAGGCCAAAGCTCGATATTAAAACCACCGAGCGTTCAGAGCGAGGCCGCCGTCCCAGGTTAAGAGCCGCGAGACACGTCACAATTTGAACAGTCGCAATTAGCAAGGCTCATGAACGCTTCTTAACGCTTGTCACGTAATAATCATGCCAACAACTTGGCCATTTGCTCTCCAAGATTTTAGCACAGCATGTCCGACTAAACTGTAAATTGTATGGATATATATATTCAGTAAAAGTATTTATTTTATTTATATAAAAGTGTATATTTATTTATATTTATTTATTTGTATTTACTTTTATTTTTTTTTATTTTTTTAATCTATTTTTATTTATTTTTTATTTACTTTTACTTATTTGTATTCATTTGTATTTACTTTTATTTATTTGTATCTATTTGTATTTATTTGTATTTATTCATATCTATTCGTATTTATTTGTATTTACTTTTATTTATTTGTATTTATTTGTATTTATTCATATCTATTTGTATTTATTTGTATTTATTCATATCTATTTGTATTTATTTGTATTTATTCATATCTATTTGTATTTATTTGTATTTACTTTTATTTATTTTTTATCTATTTGTATTTATTTGTATCTATTTTTATTTATTTTTATTTATTTCATTAATTCTTTACTTATGATTTTTTGTTTTTGGTCAATGGCAAGCAACCGTTTTCTTATTCTGAAACAACAAACGATTCTGTATTTTTATGTGTAAAAAATAAAATAAAAATCAATAAAAACTAGTTTGGACCTCTTCAAACATGTTCTTCACTGCGTGTGATTCATCTTCTCTTTTTTTTTTTTCAGTTTAGCAGTTCAGATCTCAGTCTTCTCCCAAACGTTACGTGAACCAAAACACAAATTATAACGACAACGCTTTTCCGAATTGTTCCAGTCTCAGATGTAAAGGAAACAATCACCTAAGAGACGCTTTTAGCAAAATTAAAGAGAAAATGAAATCAAACGGCGCAAAATATCAGACACAGCCCTGTTTTTTCCCCTTTTATCTGTCTGTTTTTCGTCTCTTTCTCCAGCCCACGGTCAGACCGGGTCCCGCCGGGAGAGCCTTGGGACTTTGCGGGTGTAAAAGCCCCCTGGCGCGACGCTGTACGTGTGAAGAGCGCGAGAGGGAAAAACAGAGAAGGAGAGAGGGACAAACTGAGCATGAACCGAACGCGAGACGGACACCGCTCCGACTGAACTCTGAGTCACCTCGCGGACGAACACGCGGCGCGTTTGTGAACCACTTTCGCTTGGTTTGTCATGGAAAACTATTTTGAATAAGAGCTCAATAAAGACGTTGTACAATTTGACTGATTGGCAAGCAGACTCGGGGCGTTCATCAGGATTTAGCGAGAAACATTTGCGCACAAAAGTGGAAAAAGAATGTGGAAAAGTCCGTTTCAAAGCCCAGTCTACGACGTGAAGGGCGACCGCCTGTCGCACTGAGCTAAACCAACTGTCACCGATCAATTCATTAGACGAATTAGCGTTCTATGTTATTAAAATACTGCCTGTGCTTCTCACGGACGTCTAATCATTATAAACGGGAACGCAGTCTTAGCGAAAAAGCAAAGACTTTTCTCTAAAAAGATCGTTCTCAAAAGCAACATTTGGCAGTCCCGGCGAAAGTTGCGGGGCGGGGCTCGCAGGGGCGGGGCTCACGGGGGCGGGGCTCACAGGGGTTCAGTCGTGGCGTAGCTTATGATTCAGCAGAGGCCGCAGCAGAGTCCAACCGCAAAATTCAAAACAATTTGAATATAGTCGTGACGCGCGGCCATTTTAGATTTTCCTAGTCAATCACCGCTTGCCTTGATTGCCCTGACCACTGCCGTTTGATTATTTGAAGGGCCCGTTAGTACGAGATTTTTTTTACTCAAATAAAGCCGGGATGTCGCTTGAGGACTTCCTGATGCAGTATATTTACAGACAAAACTTTTTTGTTTTCGCCGCACACGCCACATGCTTGGTCCGAGCCCTAAACCGCCTCTCTGCGTTCAGTATTCCATGTTTCGTGGCCCTTTGTACGGACCAGATTACCCAACAATTATTCCGATTACGAAATTAGTGACCGAAATACTTCCTAAATTCCAAACATCTGCGTTCAAAAGTGGGTTCGCTCTTGTGCTTGTGCTTCCCCAGGGTCAAAGTTCACGCTCCGACCTGCTCCTTTTAATTCAACCGCTTCTTCAAACTACGGCAAATAAATGAACTACAGGAGACGAACGAGCCTCCGTTTAAGGCGGCGGAGAGGTCGAAGGTCAGGAAGTGCACGCTGGAATAAATGATGATATTGTGTAAATATTCTGTGCGTGTATAAAAAACAAACAATCATGATAAAAAACATAGGTAAACAGTGCTCTCCCCACAATCTTTTAAAGGGATGGTAAATATGCCTCATGTGGGTGCATTTTCCTTCAAGGATGGTTCAATGTACCGTCATTAATTCCACAGGTACATGCACCCTAAACGTACTATTAAAGCCTATATGATAGGCCTATATAGTGCCTAATAATATTTGATTCTGTATAGACGTGCAATACAAAGCAGGGAAGAGAAAATCTGTTCATTAACTTGACTAGACCCTTTCATACAGATGACTATTTTGAAAATAAAATGTATGTAAATAAATTGTATTCAGCCGCGTCCACATTCACTTCCTCATTAAACTAATTTCTCCGTGAATATGAGTCTGATTGTAATAAAACACACAGCGTTTTGAAACTTAAGACTTGTTTATTTGAAGAAGCATTTTAATGATGGCGCTGCCTAAAATATGGGATGAAGTTGAGTTTTAGGGATGGTTTATTCCCCCCCCATGTCAAATCGGACGGCGGGCCATTTGATTTATCATGTTAAGGACGCTCCACCATCCCAGTATGTACGTAGCGAGAACCATGGTAAATAAACAAGTACCAGTAAGTTTTTATTTGGTAAGAAATATTTTTTGCGATGTGGACTTTTAAGTTTTAAGTTTATTATTTGTATTTTACTATACTTTTCAAAACAATAATTTAATTTTATTTGTATTTTTGTTGGTCAATTAAACCGTGACAGAGACAAAACTGACATTAAGCCAATGAGATAAAACTGTCCCCGTCTCAAATAAACGAACTCAACTAACTAACGTAACTTAAATCAAGGCTAATTAACACATGGACAATAGCCATATTTCTTTAAACGTTTTCATTTGAAATACAGTCAAACTCCGTGAAATGGAGAACCTTGACGTTATGGCCGATTTAGTTTACTATAATATTGATGAACGCACCAGTATTGCCCTTTTCTTTGACTTGGTTTTTCTGATTCTGCGTCGGTGTAAGAACAATCGAAAATCAAAATATTCTTTCTTTTAAATGGTCTAAAGTCCTCAAAATGGAGCTCATAAACGGAAAACACCAGAAGGTCACTGACTTCCAGCCCCTGCCACCGACCAAACTGGAACAACTTCAAGATCATTTCTATTTTGCCGGCTGGAATTGGCTTCCGTTTCTGGGCCGCGCAAAGGTCAAAGTTTGGGCGTTTTGAAAGAGGGCCATAGCAAACGACGACGGTATATTGTGTAAATGTTGTATATACGGGACGGTGATCTTTTGTTCTTTGGGGGCAGCAGAGGGAGGTAGTGGGGGGGGGGGGGGGGGATGAGGATTAATGCCCGACATATGGCAACCCGACGGAGCGAGTCCATTAGCGCCAACAAAGAAGTCCGATAATGAGACGAGCGTATCGCATGACTGTTTTTCGGCCGCGAACCCGTGCCGCGAAGCGCGCTGCAAAAACGGACTTAAACGTCGTGCGGGGTTTGACCGGGACGAGGACGGGGGGGGGGGCGTGGGGGCGTGGGGGGGAGTCTAAATGTTTACAGTAAGATCAGGATTGAGAAGAAAGACGTTCATGATTTATGGATTGAGACAGAGCATTGAAAATCAGGAGCTCCTAAGGCAGGGCTATTCAACCTAAGGCCCGAGGGCTAGATCAGGCCCGCCAAACGAGCTGATCTGGCCCACGACCCATCTCCCAGTTTAAAAATATGAAAATTAAAACTTTTTTTTTCTTGTTTTCTGGTTTGATTCTGGGTTAGTCTTGGTTCAGACCTGGTTCGTAGGCTATCCGGCCCAGAACCCCCCAAGAAAGTAAGTTGAATAGCCCTGTCCTAAGGTGTTGTTTATGGTCTAATATCGACAATATGGCAGACTTTTACGTTCCCGTTCTTTGCATTTGGCACATCTGAATGCGATTTCTAGATTTGAGACGTATATTGGTGACGATCCAAGCCCAAAAAAATATGACAAAATCTTTTTAATCAACAGCTCTAAATAGAGAACGATGATGCCACCTCGTCACGGATATTAAATTTAACATGTGACGTTTCTGCGATTTAAGTTGGGTTCATTTGCAAAAACGGGTGTCTCCGTTTTGAAAAATTAACAAAATCATACTTTGTCAACCCTTGTGAACAGATATTATCATTGGAAATATAGTTGATGTTTGCTTTTGGATACATTTCTACACAAAATTCAAGATTGCAAGGTGTTTTTTTTGTGATTTCTGATTCGTTGGAGGTAGAAATGTCAAGAAAAATTATAACCACGACATTTTTAGAAGAAAATTGTGTATTTTTTAATTACATTTGTAGAAAAGTGATACTCTTCTGACTAAATTAGGTGTGATTTAGTTCAATTAAAACAAATGTGATGATTTTAGAGGCAAAATACAGTCCTTTCTGCTCAGTCTTTCCTCCAAAAAGTCAACCGAAATGTAAAGTGCTTTTTTAATCTTGCCGTTTATGTCAAATTAATCGTTCGTAAAGTTTGATTTTATGACGCAGGTCACACGTGGAGGAGCGGAAATGTGAAGAAAACACAAGGAGGGAAGAAAATGTTGGATTTTACTGTCGTTTTTGGTCGCGATGTTTATTCTCACAAAAATCCCACATGCTTCAGGAATTGAACTCATCTTTTTTTTTTTTGTGAGGCAAGTTTGCGCATCTCCTGTGGCTCCCATCGCGTTTGTGATTTAAAAATGGAAAAAAAGTGTTGATGGGGGCGCTAAGACGCAATTCATCACCTTCTTTATATTTTCTACAATGTATTTAGACAACTAGTTTGAAGAATGGGTCAAATGTCTAACTACTGTACGTTTAACAGCCGTGGGATTGGCCACAGACGTCAAGTTCGTGGACGTTTGCGTGAACCCGGGGCGATAATGATCAAAACGATTGCCGATAATCAGACGATATCGAGTCAATCCAACGGAAATGTGTCAAAGCGATCGCTTATGACGACGCGTTAAGAGTCCGTTCATCACAAAAGTTCATTAATATCACCCTTAAACCTTTGAAAGTTTACAAAATATACATATATATGTATATATTTTTTAACATATATTCTTTTTGTCGCATGTTTTACTATAAACAACATCCTGGATATTCAGATTTTAGTATATTTAAACATGTATTTACCTGGGTTACACATATCTTCAAAATAAAAAAATATTTGTGACTCATGGAGTGTATTTTAATGTTTCTGATCTGTCTTCTTTTGCAGCCTCTATGTCTTAATATTTTATTTTATCTTGTGTTTAATTCCATTTTGGGCCAATAAAGGTTTTCATTCATTCATTTAATTGGTCCATTTTTAGGTTTTATAAATGCAATTGTCATCTTAAATACTATGAAAGTAATGGGTGTATTTTACCTCGTTCATATCACCTCCTCCCTGTTTTGCCACCTCGAAGTCGGCCCAATCCTGTTTCCATGACAACGCTTGATCAATTCCTGTCAGTTCACGGTCAGCGACATAAAAACAGAGGCGCAGACAGGAGCGGCGGGCGGGCGAAGGCTAACGCTAACGGCCGCGCGTAACTGTCTGTAATCGCTAACGGCGATCGCTAACGGCCCCGGCGGCTCCGAGCGCCGCCGCGATTTACGGCCGCGCTCGTCAGGGGGTGGGGGTCGAGGGGTCGCGCCGCGCTGTCCCGAGTCCAGACCTGGGACTGGGAACAGCTCAGAGCCCAGACCGCACCAGCAGAAGTGGGAAGGTGCTAATCGCAAATACGTTTTTTAAACCTGTACGGGCGTGTCACTGTCATTAGTTAAAATCACAGGTGTTACTGAGCTCCCAGTTGTCTCACCTCTGTCTTTGCTTTTTTCTAAACGTACAAACGCACAACGCAAACATACAACACTGGATTTGTCTGATTTGATTGGCCAGAGCGCAGAGAATATGTAGAGTCCTGTTCCGAACAACTTAATCCGGCTTTAAACTGGGTTTAAGACCGGGCACCACTTTACAATAACCTTATTTTGCCTCAACAAAGCATGAGCAAAGACTTAATACATAATGAGCAGTTTATTATGATTCTTAGTCTTAGTAACTACTTCATTAAGGTTAGTGTTAGAGTTAGTGTTTAGGATTAAGTAGTATAAATCGGATTTTTTTTTACTATTAATAAAGTTTTTGCTCATGCTTTGCTAAGGAAGGAATACATGTAGTTATTATTATAAAGTGTTGCCAAAGACAGATCTAAAATGCAACTGAAATTGTGCTTTAAAACATCTAGTAACATGTAGTTTGTAATTTTTCAAGCATACTTTTATCTTTTACCGTTTAGGGAGCAGTACTTTGGAGAAAACGTATATGCCATGACACTGTACTGTACTTACACATTTGCAGTACTCGTTCCACCACTGCATATCAACAACGTGCACTTGGTTAACAATTCCAAACTAAATATTCCATCTTTTGAAAGCAGAAAAGCAGAAAAACAAACATGAAAAAGCTACTGTACCTGTTTACGTTCCTTCTCCTTTTTTTTTTCACTACAGCGGGAACTACACTGGTTTCAAAAGTGCATTTTCCAGTCATTTTTCTCGTGAAGATTCCCAAAAACTTTATTGATAAATGTTTCAAAGCTTGCTCGTGTCTTTGTGTCAACTTTGTGGTAAGTCATCAACACAAATCCCATCATTTCATGTCAAATCTGTCTCTGAAACGTTATAAACCGCTAAGTTATTAAAACATTTTGCAGAATTTTAAGTTTTACATGTGTTTTTTGGACCGTAAACATGCACGTTATTGACTTTAGTGACCACAGAGCTGCCTTTTAACGCTTAATATCGACATTTTTCAAAAAACTTATGGCATAAAATGAATGAAAAGTTAACTTCCAGAACCACAGCAAAGTTCGAAGCGGGCGGGACGGTTAATGATCATTTTTGTATGCAGATATATTATAAGATTAGGCTATTTCTCAACCATCGAGTTTGTTAGTTTTACCCCACGACCCGATGAACTTTTCTATCGGCTTCAGCCCCCCAAAAGTACGTATCATTTTGACCTTTTGGAAACATCCAAACTTCTCTGTCTGTAAACACTTTGAGCTTGTGAAGGGTTTAGTTTGGAAAGCAAATGATTCCGATTCAAAAAGAGTCCCAAGCGAACTTCACATTCATCCGTTTTGTCGACTTTTGAACATTCGTAAGACAGAATGCTTTGTCGCGGCCGTGGTAATGGATAAAAGACCGTTGTTAGATCTGGGAATGATCTATAATGGAGTAAAACTGTCCCTGCAGGGCTACAGTAGATCCACAAAGCCCGTTTACACATATTTGTCAGTGTTAATAAAATCAGCATTGACCCTTGACCTTTATGGATTTTGGCCAAAAAAAAATAAACGCCGTGGAGGAATAAATTATATGGTAAATACGTTTTTTTTTTTAATGGCATTTCAGGGGGCTATTTTCTGCTTCACTGACACTTCTCTGTCCTGTTATAATTCGTCATAAATGTGGGGGGGAAAGTCTCAAATTAAACTAGCAAAAAAAAAAAATAAAGCTAGAATAATACAAATAAATAAATACAAAAAAATAAGGTAAATCGTATATTGAAGATGATTTTTTTTTTAGCATCCACTGAAGAAAAAAAGCATTGAAAAAATATTATTCAGAATCTAATGCACTAACAATTGTTGCATTTATAACTTAATGTAATATATATATATATATATATATATATATATATATATATATATATATATATATATATATATATATATATATATATATATATATATTATGTAATTGTTGTTTGTTGTTTTTTTTCTTACCCTTCTTTTTTTTTTCTTTTTTTAAAATTTGGTAAAAAAAGCATATATTGTGAGGTTTATTTAGCATTTTTTGAATTTATATAACTAAATATTGTAATGAATTGTAATAAATTAATATGGATAGATTATAATTATTTTATTTTTTTATGATTGCTTTATTTTCTTATTTTGTTATTTCGGCCCATATAGTTCTTTAAATATCGTATTTCCGTACAATTTTAAATTGAATTTTTTTTTTTTCATTATTATTATACTTCTCTTTGTATTGTTGTATTTCTTGGTATTATTGTTATTTCTTGACTTAGTGAGCTCAATATAAGAATCATTTAAGCTGCTGGAAACTGTTTTAAATGTTTTTAAAGCACATTTTGCGGATGAACAAAGTGGATTTTGGTTTTATATTTCTTAAACGCAGCAACAGCAGAAATTTTGTCACAATTCTAAAACGAAATATTTCCCAGACAAGAACCGCTGAGCTTGGCGGTTTGGGTTTGGATTTTTGAATCCTTTCACAGATCACGTCCTGTTTTATTTAGCTATAACATACTTTATAATTCCGGCTGACGGATTGGACGCGGCCATTTTTTTCCCATTCGCTTGTTGACGTTTTTATGAAGTCATTTTCTGCTTCCAGTGTCACTGCTGTTCGTGCGATCATCCAATCTCCGCTTTGGCCTCTCCACATTTTAAAAGATGACACCAGCGAAGCCTCCTATCCTCCTCCCCTTCCCTCCTTCCGTATCCCTCGCTCCGTCTTCCTCCTCACTAAATCCTGGTGCGACGCGGAACTTTGCCTCGTATCATTCTTTGTTTGCGACTTTATTTGATGCTTGTGGGAAAAAGACGATCTATTCCTTTTTAAGGGAGGCGACGGAGAAATGTGAAAGAAGAAGTCGACGAAAACATAACTACTTTAGGTCATGCTTGTGGACGACTTTGTATTGTTATTAAAAAAGTACAACAGGCCTTATGACCAGTCACGAGCTAAATATCTATTTGCGTGTGCCCTTTTCTTAGCATTCGTGGGGGAGAATGTTTGTTATTTTTTGTGGTAATACACACGATTCGGGAGCACCGTGGAGCTTGAATAAGTCACATTTCTGGCACATTTTGCAATTTCTAACCCTTTCAATGATACTGTACGTAGAAAAGAAGGGGTTACTTTCGATTCCCTGCTTTTGAGTTATTGTGCTTAGTAGTTTCAATAATTATCGTTTATTCGCATATTTTTCCTTAAGCAATATATTTATGTGCAATTTTTTTATTTTTTTTTTTAACATATTTTTTATTTATTGTATTTTGAATAATGTCGCAAAAACTGTTCACATCCTCCCTAGCAAGATGGCATTTATTTTTTGAACATTTATCTACGCTTTGTTTGCGGAACAATAAAATCACTTTATAATTAACGACCTTAAGCGTCTTGTTCGCGCTTTGTTAAGGCGATTGACTTAACAAGCTATGAGCAAAGACTCAAAAGAAAGAAACAACGTTGATTCAAGAATGATTCAAGTTGACAATAAATGATTCTAAAATGGATATCTTTGGAACATACCTCTGGATAGGAAAAAGACCTTAAAAAAAGAATAATCAATTTAAAAACAACACAAAAACGATCAATAACTGGAGCAATAACAATTATATTCTCATTTTCAACATGGAAATGGATTTAATTCTATATATCTATCCTCCTACAATGACCCACTGTCTCTCCTCCCTCAATCAAGAGTCTGGGTGTCATCCTCGACAGCACCTTTCCTTTTCAACTCCCAACATCAACAACATCACTGTCGTTTGCCTACTTTCCACTTCGCACATTCTGCGTCTCCGTCCTTCTCTCACTCCTCACAATTCTTGGCCACATGCCATCCTTGTCCACAGTACTAGTCACCTCCCAGAGCGATTATTGTAACTCTCTCTCTCTTGGTCTCCCCAATAAATCCCTCTGACCCTCCAGAACTGCACGCTTCTCCAAAACTCTGCAGCCCGCATTATCACCAGACGCCCTCGCCATCAAACATCACCCCATCCTTCAATCAACTTCCTGGCCCCCATAAAAAGGATTCACTTCAAAATTATCCTAAATACTTCAAAGCTAATCCATAACCTGGCCCACCGTACATACTCTGACTCCTCCAATCTCCACCTCCCCTCGCCCTCGGTCCCTCCTCCTCTCTCCAGCTCTCTGTCCCTCTTTCCGTCTTATTTCAATGGGGGGCAGAGCCTCAGCGATCTGCCTCCTCAGCTCTGGAACTTTCTCCTCCGACCTCCGCAACATAGAACCCTTACCCTTTCAAATCCAGACGTCAAAACTCACCTGTTTCAGACAATCCTACACCACAAACTCAGTCACTCAACACCATCATGCCAGTTCTGTCTGTGGGTTTTATTCTGTTGTTTTATTGCTGTTGTTTTATTCTCTTGTTACAGTGTCCTTGGGTGTTCTGAATAGGCGCTTTTAATAAAATGTATATTATTATTATTTATAATTCAAACAGACTTATAGACTAATTAAATCTCAGTGGGACTTTTCCTGGTTAAGAATAAAGGTCAATACATAAATAGAATAAATAAATAAATAATAAATAGCATGTGGTACCTGTTTATTTTCATCCACTCTCTGTACTCTTTAATAAAGACCTCAAACCTTACTCCTAACCCCAAATACTGAGCCCTGAATCACTCTTTTAAACGTATTCATATAAATTACACGCGTTGTTCATGCTTCAATTAATTCAAATGGGTTTTCTTAACTGGTTTTGAATAAACGTGACGCAAATAATTCCAATCTAAATGTATTTGTTAGCACATGTTTACAACACAAAATCTCCAAAGTGCTGTCACGAGGACACAGACCAGCAGGTAAATTGTTAAAACTATATACAAAATTTAATTAAAATAAAATACTAAATGAATAAAAATTCGCTGGTAACAAAGTCAGAGGTGCCGATAAAAAAATTTAAAGTATACGTGATTAAGCATATTAACTAAATCGGTTCAACTGTCAACCATTTTGGGAGATATGAAAAGTTATGTTATGTTATTTAAATAAAAGTTATGACAAAGACGCGCTAAATTAGAGGTAAAACATCGCGAAATTTTTTTAAAACGTGCGTCGATCAAGTTTCAGATAGACGTCACAATGACCTGCAGAAAAATCTATTATCCCCCACAAACTCGAATTGCTCAATGGTTGTAATGTTGTATCATGGCATCGCTCTCACAAAATCAATGAAATTTCTCAGAGCGAGAAAAACCGGGCCGGTACAATCCGACAGATAAATGCATCTCTCTCCCACTTCACCGCGGCTTTTGATGGGCAGATGATGATATCATTGTGCTTCCTCCCCTTGCACGCCGCTCTTTTTTTTTCCATCTAACAAAAGAAGAGAAATCTGCTTTTATTTCTTCACATACAGAAAAGGGAAAAAAAACGCAAAAAAAACAACAGACAAATGGACGGAGAGGTGCAGTGGAGTTAGCCGCGAGGTAGCATAATACGCATGATCTAAAAGGGAAGTAGATGCGAGAATAATAAAGGAGAAAGAGGGTTCTCCCTTGACGCGTTGAGCGCCGTGGAAGGCATTGATTGGACCTGATGACACTTCGCTACGCACACAATTCACTGCTCGTGTCCGGTTATTTTCCCCTCGTTATTTTATTGTAAATCTCTCACATCGGCGGGACACAGATCTGGATCGAGCAACATCCGGAAGTTTATCAGAACTGTTGGACTCGCTTTTATTATACTTATGGCGGAAAATAATACGGATATTGGAATTGTGTGTTAAGATTGTACCACTGATCTGCTTCAGTACAGTATTGCACTATTTCGGCTAATGAAGAATGGTCTAAGGTACAAGAGATATCTGTAGTCAAAAAGGGCAGCGTTACCTAAAGGCTGCACATGTAACTTTCTGTTTTTCTCAAAATCAGCTCTGAAATCTATTTATTTATTTTTTATTTTTTTTACTATAGACAATAACATGATAATTCCCAAGAACACACGCTTTGGTCTGGAATCGTACCTTCTCTCTCCGCTTTCCAAAGGGGCGTGATTGACATGTGGCTACCAATGAGTAGAACCGCCCGGTCCGTTCGCGTTGAAACACAACCATGGAGCCAATCAACAGCGACAATCACAAGCGACGCACTGAAGTCTAACTTAAAGTGAGGTACTTAAGTTGGCATATTGTGTTCGAATGTTACGAGCAATATTTTAGAGGAGACGTCTTCCATCATTTCAGAGGGACGTGCTACAAATTAGCGCTGTGGTTGGCCCGCCCCGGAGTATTTTTTGACGCCGCCCCTTTATGGCCTGAGTCCGACCTTCTGCGTAGAACGGAAGTACAGGGACTGGTGTCTAGGCAATATATTTGGTGCAAGTTATTGCTTTAACCTAAACCTAGAACTGTTCATCTAGTCTGGCATTAAAACTTATCGATTTCCGGATGGAGCAAACGTTTGCACTGTCCAGGCCCAAAGTTACGGCTAGATCGCGCAGAGAATGTATGTTTTTTTTATAATATAGTTTTTTTTAATTTGCATAAAAACAGATGTAGGTGAGTATAATGATTAATGTCATACTGTGCACATTCCAGGGCAATGCAATATACATACATCCCCTCACCATGACAAAAATTTATTATATTATTGTTGTGAAATAAAAAATATAATATAGGTTATATACAGTAGTAAATTCAGCTTTAGCAAATTCAGAAATAGATTTGAATTCACATTTAATTGCTATGCTAAAATAGCTTTATTCATGCGTTCATTTTAGCGAATCATATGATGCAGTGAACTTCAGATAAGACAAACTTTATTCGACGAATAAACGGACGGCAGCTGCAGAATGACAACAAAACAATGAATAAGGGCTGAAAAAACCAAATAGAGTTAAAATAGATGCGCGAAAAGAGCAAAAACTACAATGTAGAAAACAAGCCCCTTAGAGTTTGGTATTATTGTTGACGAGGTAATATCACATATCTCTGGTCCCTCTGATCTGTTCTCTCCAGAGGAACAGGTGTGCGGCGCGACCCGAGACAAAAACACTCCTGCATTTTTAACCAGTGTGATTAAATATTAAACAGGGCACACTGAGCTAACGCTAACGCACACACGCGACGCGCTAACACAAGCGCTGAGCAGACAACTTCTCCAGGTCGATGGGCTAACGCGGCTCTCAGCGTCATTACCTTACTTCCTTGGCATGCGCCGTACACGGCCCCATCACATGTTAGCGTTTAAGAGCAGAAACTAAAACAGGCTGTCACCGTCTCGCTTTTTTCCTTTTCCGCTGCCCTCACTCTTCCTGTACGCCATCCCCCCTTTTCTCCATCTGCACACTTTGGTTCACCCTTTTTTTCTCTCACCTTTTATTTTTTATTTTTTTTTAAATTGATGCTAATGACAAGGTTTGATGCTCAATATCACAATTATGTATATAAAAAAGGCGCTTTTTTTTCGATATATATATATATATTTTTTGCAATTCTCGATAATGGTGAATAAAACATAAACGTAACCACAAGGACACTTGACGTTTCTGTCTCTTTTGTTTTTGTTGTTTAATTTTAGACGATACACTCAATATTTAAATTTTGCATAACACCACGGATAAAGCGGAAGAAGATGGATGGATGCATAACACCAAAACAACAGCTGTGATATTTTTTATTTTTTTATTAATATCCCACCTCTAGACATTAGAATGATATTTTAAACCCAAAATATTAGTAGTTTTTTTTATCATGTATAAAGTTTTAAACTAAAACTACTAAGAAAAGCTGTTATCCTTTTTTAATTATTTTTTTAATAATATCAATGACAATATTACAAAGATATTTTTCGATACCTCTAATTTCCAACATAAATAATTGCTGTTTTTTTAATATTACCATATTACATCAAAAACTATAGGAAACGTCCTATTTATGTATTTCTTTCAGTATCGATATCTGTTCAAGAGTATCGAGTTTCAGTATCAGTTTTAGTATTGATCAGGGATGGGCGATAATGATTAAAAAAGGATTTTCTTATTTCTTTTTTGTCATTATTTCAATAACAGTATTCAGAAGATATTTTAACAATCCATCATTTTGACAAATCCAATTTTTTATTTTTTTAAATCACCATGTTGTATTATTCAAGTTCTGAATCATTCCAATGAGTTTCGAGTTTCAATTTTTTTTTTCTTTTTGGCATTCTAACAATATTCTGACAATATTTTAACTATGCATCAGGAATGTGCTAAAATAAATGTCTATTGAAGGTGTGGCACGAAATATTATCGGGCCATAAAATTAACAAAAAAATCTGAAAAATATAATCAATTTAAAAAAAATTATAATTTTTTTTATAATAATAATAATAATAATAATAATAATAATAAATAATAATAATATTATTAATAATAATAATAATAATAATAATAATAATAATAATAATAATAATAATAATAATAATAATAATGATAAATTAAAAACCCAGCAATTTTCACTATAACTTTAATAGCTTTAATTATAGACGACAATATTATTATCTGACAAACGGACTCTCTCTTTTTCTTCCCCCCCCTCCTCTCTCTTTCACAGACTGAGGCGAGGGTAACAGGGCCGGGGGTAGACTTTGATGTCCCCCAGAACAAACCATAACAAGAGGAAGTTTTCAGTGCGCCGCCGGGAGAAGGAATGTCACATGGGGGACACCGTAGGGAGCGGACACAAGCGGCTTAGATCAAACAAGACGGTGGAATTAAATCTGCTTTTTTTTTTTTTGTCTTCAGGAAATTGTGTAATGTCAAATTTTATAAGGCGATAGAAGACCTTTTTGACGAGGCATTAACTCAAATAAGACAGTCTATTGTAGTCAAGCTCAATTACAAATTAATAGAAAATAAGAAGAAGAAGAAGAAGAAGAAGAAGAAGAAGAAGAAGAAGAAGAAGAAGAAGAAGAAGAAGAAAAAAAAGAAGAAGAAGGAAGAAGAAGAAGAAGAAGAAGAAGAAGAAGAAGAAGAAGAAGAAGAAGAAGAAGAAGAAGAAGAAGAAGAAGAAGAAGAAGAAGAAGAAGAAGAAGAAGAAGAAGAAGAAGAAGAAGAAGAAGAAGAAGAAGAAACCTGCGACGAGTTGGCCACTATCCAGGGTGTACCCCGCCTAAGGCCCAAAGGCACTGGGATAGGCTCCAGTTACCCGCGACCCCTAACGGGAATAAGCGGTAGAAAATGAATGAATGAATGAATGAATAATAATAATAATAATAATACAAAGTCCGGCTAACTCATTTCCTGTGATTCATATACACCAGGGCTATTCAACCTAAGGCCCGGGGGCCAACTCAGGCCCGTCAAGCAATCTAATCCGGCCCACGACCCATCTTCCAAATGTTGAAAAAATAAAATAAAAATCTTTGTTTACTGATTTCATTCTGGGTTAGCACTCGATTAGACCTGGTTTGGTCTTGTGTTCATAGTCCTCGTCTGAGTCTGGGTTAGTCCTGGTTCAGACCTGGCTGGTTCTAGTCTAGTCCTAACTTAATTCCGGTTCAGTTTCTGGGTGGGTGAGCAATGTTGGTACAGTATTTTATATGTTATTTCTCACAAAAATCCAATCTAGTAGTAGTTATTTTTATGTATTAACTAAATGTATTGAAATTGTGCGACCCGAAATGTTGTTACGGAGGCGTGTTGTGCACTTCCGGCCCAGGGACCACGGCCCACCCAAAAATCTGGCCCTCGTGAAAAAGCAATTGAATAGCCCTGATATACACCCTTATAATACCAATAAAAGTAAAAGTATTAGTCGACTAATAGAAACGCTTGGTCAACTCAGACACCCTCCACCGATTAATCGACTAAACCCTAAAGCTCTAATTATCCAATTATTATTACCAACAAATAGTCCTATTATCGATCATTATTATTCATATTAAAGTGCATATCGCAGGTTTTCATGTTCTTTCTAATCATTACTTTGTTTGGTGGAACGCAACATGTGGTCAATATTTATCATAATTTTACATCAGTCTTTGCGAAGAGAATGTGAAAAATGAACGTTGAAAATGACAGGTAGTAGTGGTGAAACAGGAACCCTCTGTGATGTCATCAATGTGTGACAATACATCCAAAACGCAGAGAGACGATTTAAACAGCCATTTGACAAAAATAAAGGTATTATTTGTCCAGACATAACTATTGTGTAATTGTGGCTCTTGATTACCGTCTGGTTGCTAGGTAACAGTTGTGGGATTACCTCTACGTATGTCACAACCAGGAAGTAACATTACAAACCTCACAAAAAAGTCAAAAATGGGGAAAAACATGCACATTTGTAGTCAAATCTTAAAGTATATTCATGTTCAGTGCGTTTTAGTCAAATGTGTCGGTCATATGCACTTTGACTTCCAATAGTATTGTTTATTATCGCAGTATTATGTGTACCAATACGTCGCGTGACAAAGACAGGACCACGGGCGCAGGGAGAACATGCAAAACTCCACCCAAAATGGTTCTGCTATATACATTTCCCTAACATCCAGCCACTTTACCGTCTGAACAGTTTTATTGGTTCTATCTCGCGCACCTATAAACATGAATGGGAATAATGATACTCCCGTCGATGTATAGAGCTACAAATTGCGCCGCGAAGGTTAGGAGCGATTTACTCGTTCTGCAGATCAATCTCTCCTCCTTCGCTGCTCCTCGATGAAGTTAATTCTACACCTCTCTCTCTCTCTCTCTCTCTCGCTCTCTCTCTCTCTCTCCTCCTTTAGTGCAGTTAAGTCAGTGTAATGTAAATGATGTGCCATCGATTGCCCCTGACAGTGCAAGGACGCTCACCTTTCTCATCTCCTCCTGTGTCCTAGCTCCTTGTTTTCCAATGTCCTAGCTACTTGTGTCCTATGTGCTAGCCACGTGTGCCCTATGTCCTAGCTACTTTTGTGCTATGTCCTAGCTTCTTGTGTCCTCTGTCCTACCTCCTTGTTTAGTATGTCCTAGCTACTTGTGTTCTATATCCTAGCTACGTGTGCCCTATGTCCTAGCTCATTTTGTCCTATGTCCTAGCTTCTTTTGTCCTATGTCCTACCTCCTTGTGTAGTATGTCCTAGCTACTTGTGTTCTATATCCTAGCTACTTGTGTCCTATGTCCTAGCTCCTTGTTTTCCAATGTCCTAGCTACTTGTGTCCTATGTGCTAGCCACGTGTACCCTATGTCCTAGCTACTTTTGTGCTATGTCCTAGCTTCTTGTGTCCTCTGTCCAACCTCCTTGTGTAGTATGTCCTAGCTCCTCGTCTCCTATGATGGCCAATACAAATTTTGTTTCAATCTGATACCAATAATATGTTTTAAAATAAAATTAAAACCAGGCTCTGCCACATGAATTCTCACAATATTTGTTTCACAAACTCTTGAGAATCATCTGCTCGGCCTCGCGCTGTTTGGTTTGAGTCCGGCCTCTGAGGGACTGACCAATCACAGCGCAGCATTGTAGTTTGGGCGGTAAACAAACATGGCGCCGCTGACCAACGTACTTAATAATAATAATAATAATAATAATAATAATAATAATAATAATGTTATTATTATTGTTATTATTATTATTATAGTTTGTTTTTTCTAAAACAGAGTCCAGATGACGACAACTGAATCTTTTTCTACATTAGTATTATTA
Source organism: Chaenogobius annularis (assembly GCA_015082035.1). Taxonomy (NCBI): domain Eukaryota; kingdom Metazoa; phylum Chordata; class Actinopteri; order Gobiiformes; family Gobiidae; genus Chaenogobius; species Chaenogobius annularis. The sequence goes on from BJKM01000751.1 coordinate 225,650, forward strand.
TTATTATTATTATTATTATTATTATTATTATTAATAATAATAATAATAATAATAATAATAATAATAATAATATTGTTATTATTGTTGTTATTATTATTGTTATTATTATTGTTATTATTATTATTATTATTATTATTATTATTATTATTATTATTATTATTATTATTACAGTATATTAAAACATCACAATAGTAATACATGCCTTTAGGGTTAAAGTCTTTTAGTCCATTATAAAGTCAGTGGTGCGATTTAGTCGACTGACTTTTATATTAGTTGACTAATTATTTAATTACAATGTATAAGAATGTGTCTACAACAGCAGATGAGAAAACATAGAGTGAGTGGACAGTTTAATCTGCTTTTTCACTCATAAAGATGATGTTTATTACTTCTCTGTGGATGCAGTACGTACATCCTAATTATGTAGCGTTTGCCAGAGCCACGACGTTCCCCCATTTAGTCAATGAATCAATGCCTAGAAAAAGGATGTATTTATGACTGACCAGTCTTTAGTCGACCACCGCTCTGTGTTACACTGATGCGTTACACAAAGACCCTCAAAGCCCCACACTGGAGTCATTACTCACTCCACATTTGGTGGTGTAAGCGACATAAACTGTCCCCGCTGCGCGAAAGTGATGCTGCCAATCTGGGCCAATCTGAGCCAATCTGAGCCAATCTGAGCCAATCTGGGCCAATCTGAGCCAATCTGGGCCAATCTGAGCCAATCTGGGCCAATCTGAGCCAATCTGAGGGCCAGCATGTCTTGCTCCAGGACAAAACCAGAGTTAGTTTGAACCGTCGGCTTTTGGTGCGCTACAGCCAGAACCCACTCTGAAGGGGCTGTCTCAGGTGAGAAGACCAACGAAAGGACGAAGGGGGAAAACCAACAGGAAAACAAACATATAAATCTAATCAACAATAATTCGAAATGTTTGATGATTCTAGAAATGTCATGTGACAACTTCTACAGCAACAAACATTTTGCTTCTTGCTTTGTCTAGCGCTCTCTGTCTTTCGGTCAATCAATTCAAGTTTTAGGATAAGAAATGAGACGGTCTACGACATTTTCATTCAGCGAAGCGAAGCGGCCTGAGGACGCGTCGGTGCACGCAATTACAGCCGAAGGCGCGTTTTAAATCGAACACACGAGACGCCTCATTTCCTGCGTCATTTTCATGCAACTCCTGCGTTTGTCCGAGTCATAAAAACCGCCTTTCACAGCACGCCACGGCGATCCTGCGAGCGCTAAATGACCGCAGTCCACGATCATTTCAGTCATCGATTAAGTGCGATGAATGGACTTGTTGCGGCGCTTCTTAGCCGCCGCCCCCCCCCCTCCCGTTCCCTCCTCCTGTAGCTCCTCCCTGTCATCTCTCACCACAGCCTTCATTTCCCTGGCTCCTATCTTTCAACACTCATCAGTTATGTCTCTCTTTGCCGGAGCGACCATTGTTCTTCCATAGCATCTGTTCTTTTAATCCCACCGCCCCCCCCCCCTTCTACCACGCTCTCTGTCTTTTTTTGAGTTTGTCCATCTTTTATCCGACGCGCTCTTGATTTTCGGCCTGTCGTTCCCTCTCCGCTGGCGTGCGCGGCCGCTGTCCATCTTCAGCTCAGTTTAAGAGATGAAGACCACCATCTGAACCTCGAATGCAGCTCCGCACTGTAACGGCGAAACATGTATTCTCATTTCATCACGTTTATATTGTTTGCATATTGTTTGAGGGTATTTCTCAATGAACTCAACGTGTTTTAAAAGTAAGCTAAGGCCCGGGGGCCAACCCAGGCCCGCATAGCAATTTAATCCGGCCCATCTTCCAAATGTTGAGAAAATGAAATGAAAATCTTTGTTTTACTGGTTTCATTCTGGGTTAGCACTCGATTAGACCTGGTTTGGTCTTGGGTTTAGTCCTTGTTTGATTCTGGGTTAGTCCTGGTTCAGGCCTGGCTGGTTCTAGTCTAGCCCTAACTGAATCCCGGTTCAGTTCTTGGTGTGTGAGCAATGCTGGTAAAGTATTTTGTATGTTGAGTAAAAATCATATGGTTCAGGCCGCAAACAAAACAAAATATGAATTAGCGTAATTAGCGAACCGCAAAGGCTGCTATTAGGTCGCTAATTTGATTAATCATAGTTGTTATTTGTCGACTGATCAGTTTGTTGGGATTTTAAGGATTTAAATGGACAATAACATAAAAGGAGAAGACTCAGAGTGAGAAAGGTGGAGTTTCTGGAGTGACAGATCCGTTTATTCATTTATTCATTTAAATGTGCAGTTTCTTAGCACTTTTCTGAACGCAGAGTTGTTCTTGAGTGAGCAGTCTTATGATCTTTTGGGTTGAATATATGCTCTGGAAATTCTTAATAGTTTTGAGAGCTTTTCTAGCACTACACGTTGGCCACTTTGAGTCGACTAATTGGTGAAAAGGGCATTTCTTTCGTTCAGTTTAGTTGACCAAAGTCGACTGAGAGCTGAGGATTTACATTTAAATTAGAAGGAAAAAAGTGAGTTCGTTGGAGATTTGGGAGTGAATTTGGTATTTATTCTGCCTTTTTACTTGCAAATTGCTGATACTTTTCTTGTCTTGTCACTTTGGATCAAATATATGGTCTTTAGTCGACTGGAGTAGTATATATGATCAATAATGCAATAAACTATTCATATAAAACACATTAAACCTGATTTAAAAGGTTCGGACACTTTAATTATTACCGCTTCCAGTTTTATTCCGAAGCAGAGGTCGCAAGTCGGTTGCATAGTTACTGCATGAAACCCCTGATCTGTGCATTTGTTTCATTAAAAGTGTTTTTATAGCGCGAAAACACCACGATAACCCCGCCTTCTCGCGTGTCTCTCCGCAGACCTGACTTGTAACTATTAAGTGTGAGGGGAAAAAAACATCTTGATTTTACGATTATTCACGATTATTGACGAATGAAGGAAGAAAAGTGAAATCTTTAATTTTCTTCAACACAACAAGAGAAAAAACATAATAATAATAATAATAATAATAATAATAATAATAATACCAATAATAATAACAACATTATTAATATAAAAAACACTAAAATAAATAATATTAATAATAACAATAATAATAATAATAATAACAATAATAATAATAATAATAATAATAATAATAATAATAATAATAACAATAATAATAATAATAATAATAATAATAATAATAATAATAATAATAAAACAACACCACACACACATAGGGGTGGGGGGGACCAGGAGCAGGGAGGATATCAGGTAAATAAAGGAATAAAGAAATTAGGGAGCGCTATAAAAAAAGAAGAAACAGAGCATATTAAATTCAGAATAATTGTCAGATTTTGTCATTGTTCATACATTACTGTTCCAAAAGTACGTGACCACCTTCATCAATACAAACTTTCTGAATATAAAAGTAAAGTTTTGATGATACGGCCACGTACTGTACATTCAGAAATTACTTAAATTTTGCTGCTAAAATTGTCACGATTATTCGTTTTTAGTTCTTAGGATTACACTGTGACCAGAATAATCACGATTATCGACTAAACTAATAATCTTGACACCCGCACTTGTACAGTAACTTGTCGCCATGGAGACGGATGTGCTAAACGCCATACTGTAAACAATTTCTGCCAAAGCAAAGACAAGCAGGTGGCAGACCCTCCATCAGAGGAGTTACACAGTGCACCTTCAACATCCAGGCGTATCTAACTTCCCTTCTCCCCCTCCGTCCCTCCATCCCTCCATCCCTCCATCCCTCCATCCTTGCCCTCCTCTCTTTCTCCCCGTGTCGTCCTGCGTCCTCCTTCTCCCAACAGAGGACGGACACAATCCAATAAAGACCCGAGAACAGCTGGAGAGAGAGAGGGAGAGAAGAGCGCGCGCGTCCGAAAATCAGCGCGTCAGCGGAACAGGCCCGTGACACCGAATGTCACCGGGGAAAGAGGGATGGGAGAAGAGGGGGAGAGAGGGGGAGAGAGGGGGGAGAAGAGGACGGGGAGAAGAGAGGGGAAAAAGAAGAAGAAGAGCGGAAGAAGAGAAAGAGGGGAGCGAGAACACGGAAGGAGAGCAGAGAGAGGAGAAGAGAGGAGAGAAGCTGGGAGAAGAGGGAACAGTGGAGGCGAGAGTGACAGGATATAAGAAAAGATGGAGGAGAGAGAGGGGAGAAACAGGTGGAAGAGATCGAGGGGGAGGAGAAGGAGGAAGAGAAAGGAGAGAGAGGGCAAGGGAAGAGAGAGGCGGAGAGGAAGAGAGAGAAGGAGATGCGAGGAGGAGACGAGAGGGGGAGAAAAGACGAAGGAGGTTGAGAGAGAGAGGAGTGAGAAGAGATGGCGGAGGAAGATGGAGGAGGAGGGAGAGAGATGGATCAAGCCGTGAGAGGGGGAGAAAGATGAGGGAGAGGAGGACGCAACAGTAGAGGAGGAATGACAGGTGAAAAAGAAGGATGGAGGAGAGAGAGATAAGAAAGATGGCCAAGAGCAAGAAGAGGACGACTAACATGACGAGGATGAATGACAGGAGAAAAGAGAGATGGAGAGAGAGAAGGGGAGAAGCGACGGAGGAGAGAAGAGAGGAAGAAAGTTGGAAGAGAGGAGGAAAGAATAACAAACAGTAGAGAGGAGGAAAGGAACGATGCGAGAGAGCGGAGAGAGAGAGAGAGGAGGACGCCAAGACAGAGGAGAGAGAGGAGGGGCGCAACAGAGAAGAGAAGGAGGAGAAAACGAAAAGGAAGGACAGAAAGACAAAACAAGAGAGAGAGAGAGGTGGGGAACGAACAAGAGGAGAGAGGAGGGCGCAACAGCAGAGAAGAGAAGCGAGAAGAGAGAGGAGGAGCGAAAACAGAGGAGAAGAAGGGAGGAGAAAGAGGAAAGAGAGGGAGGAGCGCACAGGAGGACGAGAGGAAAGAGAGGCGCAACAGAGGAGAGAGAGAGGAGAGAGGAGAGGACGCAAACAGAAAGAGAGGAGAGACGAGGAGAGAGGAAGACGCAAAACATAGAGAGCGAGAGAGGAGGAGAAGAGGAGGAGGACAGTAACAGAGAGAGAGAGGAGGAGAGAGGAGGACAGCAAACAGAGGAGAGAGGAGGACGCAACAGAGGAGAGAGGACAGGAGGACGCCAACAGAGAAGGAGAGAGGAGAGAGAGGAGGACGCAACAGAGGAGAGAGGAGGGAGAAACAGTACAGAGGAGAGAGAGCGAGAGAGCGTAACAGAGGAAGAGAGAACAGGGAGGAGGAGGAAGACATGAACAGAGGAGAGAGGGAGAGGAAACTCGTAACAAGGAAGAGGAAAGGAGGTTAAGAAGAAGGAGGACGTAAAAGAGCGGAACAAAGGAGGAGAGAGGAGGAAATGAGAAGGAGAGACGAACAACAGGAAGGAGAGAGAATGAAAAAGAGGACAGCAACAAGAGGAGAAGAGAAAAGGACAGTAAAAACGGACGTAACAGAGGAGAGAGGAGGACGTAACAGAGGAGAGAGGAGGACGTAACAGAGGAGAGAGGAGGACGTAACAGAGGAGAGAGGAGGACGTAACAGAGGAGAGAGGAGGACAGGTGAAAAAAGGGAGGGAGGAGAGACCAAAGGAGGATGGAAAGAAAGTTCAGGGAAAGAAGTGACGGAATAATAATAATAGTAATAATAATAACAATAACAATAATAATAATAATAATAATAATAATAATAATAATAATAACAGTAATTTTATTTACATAACAATTGCAGTGAAAATAATAAATTGTGTTAAAAAAAACAAAAAAACATCTGAACGCGCTCTTTCACGTTAAAATGTCACTTTTCAAACCCGTCGGGGAGCGTTAAGGTTGGAGAGAAATACGAGAAGTACGAACAGTCGAACTAACACAAGAACTTTTGTAGAGAATAAAACCCAATCGAGTCATTTCTAATCGTCAATGATCAGTACAAGCACGCGATCTGGAGCAGAATTTGCACTTTGGAAGAACAAATTTGACTTTTATTCGTCTGTTTTGAATGGCGATGATTTAAAGCATGTTGTTTATGCACAAAAATAAGATTGAAAGCTTTTTTTTTTTGTTTTATTTGTTTTTTTTTAAGACAAAATCAAATCGAAAATCGCAATCGAGCAAGAAAAATGAGCGCCCAGGCAAAAAGAAAGTATAAAGGACACAAAAGAGAGGATAAAAAGAGAGATGAAAGAAAAGAGAATGGAAGAGGAGGATGGCGTTGAGGAAGAGTACAAAATGGAGGGGGAAATGGACAGATAGACAGAAAAGAGAAGAGAGAAGAACAGAAAAGAGGAGCCTTAACGACAGGACGAAAGAAGACTAGAGACAAGAGCGAGAAGAAAGGAGACGAGAGCAGGATGAAACGGAGAAAGACGGATGAGAGGAGGACGGACAGACGAGTGCAAAGAGGTGGGAGACAGATGGAGGGGACTCGGGGGAGAGCGGCGACACACGGAGCGGAGTCACAGACGCCGGAACAGACGCCGCGCGGTTAATCGAGTCAAAAGCGCACATCGACCGCGTTTGGCGTTCAGAAATGTCCGAATTGTACGGCGGAACTCGCCGTTTGGCTGTCAGAGTGCAGATTTGTCGACCCGGTTCACGGTGGGTGGGAAACTCTCTGCGATGTCACTGGGACGGTCCGCAAAAACGGGGCGCAAAGTCAAACGTCTTCTCGGTAAGGATGAGTAAACGATGGTTTTTCACAGTGGCTTTAGAACGTGGTGCCATTGGTCAAGAGGACGAAGACGTGACTGCTGTCAGTTTAAAGGACTTTAAGATGAATATTTTATTTTATTTTATTTGTTTTATTATTTATTGTCTTTTATTGTCTTTTATTGTCTTTTGTTGTCTTTTATTTTATTTATTTTATTTATTTTATTTATTTTATTTTTATTTATTTATTTTATTTATTTTATTTATTTTATTTATTTTATTTATTTTATTTATTTCATTTATTTTATTTATTTTATTTATTTTATTTATTTTATTCATATTATTTATTTTATTTATTTTATTTCATTTGTCTGTCTTTTATTTATTTTATTTATATATTGTTTATTTCGTAACATAATCAGTGACAGTCTTATGCAATCTGCCCCCTTTTCAGCTTGAATTTAACACTGATATTTTAAAACACATTTGCTATAAAATAACACACACAAATACAAACAGATCTCCGGTCCTTTCTCTCAACAAACGACTTTTCTTTTTCATATTTGCTTATTATTATCTTAAAAGGCAGTTATTATTCTTGATTCTTTGTCAAGTTCGTTCCATAAAATCCTTCCTTTCACAGAAACACTCCTTGAATATTATATATATATATATATATATATATATGGGTACGTTTTTGATAATGTGCTTTATACGTTACTTTGAGAATACTTAGATCAGCAATATCATGAATTTTTAGTACTTTAAGTTGAACAAATATTGGGTTTGATGGGAACATGACAAGTCTGTGGAGCCAATCCCAAATGAATAATGATAAGTCAACATTTTTTGGGACAAGAGATTGAGTCCAAAGACAGTTGAGATTTTGACATAAATTTAAGTTTATTGTGCCGTTCCGTTGGCGAGTTCAGCGTCACAATGTTGTATCTAATTTGACATGTTTGTGTGTTTGCAGCGCTGCTTTTCAAACCCAACAGCGCTTTGCCGTTCGCAAGATCATTTCCCATTTCAATCTTTTCTCAAATCTCATAACTTCTTGGTGTAATTCATCATTTGACCAATCAACTGCAGTAATGTCTTGAGGGAAAAAAAGTACATTCTGTTGAGATGTTTTTTTAAATGTTGTTTAAATGTTGCAAACTGGCTAAAGCATTTTATTAAAGTGTAAAAACGCTTATTAATCTGTAGTAAAGTCTTGGAATAAAGCAAAAGGGCACTGAAGCCACACTGTTGTTGATGTTGTGATGGGTTTTTAAAAATGTTGTTTAGACGTTACAGACCGCATTTTATTAAAGCGTACAATTATTACATCAGTTTAACAGTTCATACTTCAGTCTTTCCTCAGATATGAATGCTTCTGGATGTGTTAGAAACGCAATTCAACCAATCGAACCAATAACAGTCCAATCCAATCCAAGTTTTTTTGCTTTTTTTTTGTTCAAATATCGACCAATCCAAAGAGTCAACGCATTTAAAATCGTGCAGCAACTCTTTGGTTTGGCTTCCTTACAAAAAAAAGCTAACCAATGTTTAAACGTCGCACCCAAACAGCATTGTATCTGGTCGTACGCTCGCTAAACCCTCCTCGCCAGCAGGGGGCAGTCTCCCGCTCGCGCCGTGACCTCTTGCTCTTGTCCGTGGCGACCTTTTGCAACCCGGCGTGAGGTTCCAAGTGGTCCAGAGCCGTGCGCCGCAGACGAGCGCATACCATTTACCGCCGCGCAGACTCGGAGCGCACAAAACCCTGGTTCCGATCTAAGCCCGGATCACGGCGCTAAGCCCAGTTTTATGACCAGAGCACGGCAGAAACAGCTGAACCAATATTAGTTTAAACTCCGGTCACAGCTGTCTCCTCCAGTTCATAAAGACGCTATTATTATTGTTATTATTGTAGATTTACACAATGAGAGGAGCTTGTTCTGTGTGTAGCTGCGCCGCGGTGGTCGCTCGGCCCATGTACGGTTGTAAAAAAAAAGGCACACAAAAAAAAACATCCAATATCGTAAATGGAGAGACTGTAAAAATGATAAACACTGGAAGAGTAGTAAAGTTTTACAGTAATGTTGCGGGGTCGTGAATGGTGCGCGGTTTTGGGGATGAAAAGCCTGGGCGTTTAATTCCACCGCCCGAGATATGAAATAATACGGGAAATAAGATGAAGTCCATTGCATTACACCGTCTCAAACTCGCATTAAGAAGCACAAAAAATAACTTGTGAATTCTTTGCTCAAATGCATTGTTTTGTTACAGCAACAGAGCGAAGAACCACGCGGACCAAGATCCTTTGCGCCTTCGAGATATAGATGAATGAAGATGTTCTTGGTTAACTGAAAACGTGAACTGCTGAATGGGCTGGTCGAGTAAAACGGGGGCGCAGCAAAAGCCCCTGTATCTGACCCAAACTGTGCTGAAAAGACTAGAACTGCATGGGAGTGTGTGCCAAAAAACAACAACAACAACAACAACAAATGATGTTAAAAGATTAGGAAACTCTTGTACTGAGTAAACTCGGGAGTCTTGACTTTGAGCCGCCTTTTTACATTTAAATTTAGAAAAATACTAAATCCGTCCCATTTAAAAATCCTTATAATTGAAATAAAAAGATGAGTCGACTAATACACGTGTTTTTCATCAACCAATTAACTGACAAATTAACTGACTAATCGACTAAAAGATCTGTTATTAACTACTTTTAAAAAAACCTCTTCTTCCTCTCGAAAATGTTGGAACAAATATTGTACTGTGAGATTTCAATTATTTTATTTTATTTCATTCATTATTTTAACATTATTTATTTACTTATATTTGAACCAGTGAATGTGTATAGGTACGTTACGTGTAAAAAATAAATAAAAATAAAATAAAAACATTTACGAGCATGTTTTAGAACTTTTCTGATGGATTGTCATAATATCGTCATCGAGATAATAATAAAAAGTATTAAGATGTTGTTTTTTTGTAACTATCTCCCAGTTGACTCGCACACACACCTAATCCACACTGGGAGTAAACTGGGACTATACCCGGAGGTAAACCTGGACTAAACCAGCACTAGAAGTAGAGCTGCATGGCAATATTGATTATTTTGGTTTTTTTTAGTATTCTGATAAAGATATTATCTCAATCCATAGAGATGTGATAAAACATGTCTTTAAACATGTGAAGATGATGTTTAATGATCAGACAAATGTGAAATGTCTGTAAAATTAATCGCAAAAGTACAGAAATATCACATTATATCCTTAATTTTTTTGGTTTCAGTGTTTTAAAATCAGCTCTCTTTATAGCTTTTTTTCAAATGTATTTTCTACTACAAACGATGTACTCATGATTCAAATTTGGTATAACGTCAAAAAAACAACGTTCACAATATTATAAAAAATTTAATATATCGCCCACCTCAAATCAAGTCTACATCGGGACTAAACTGGCCTCAAACCGGGACCAAATTAGGACAAGTGTGAACAAAGCCTGAGCGTAATTTTCCACGCGATTGCACTTTGAAACGGCAACACGACCCGACATCTGTAATAACGCTGGTATTGTCCCACTGATAACAGCTCATAAAGTTATACAGGTGGTCCGCCATAAACCGTCCCTTTATAAAAAACACATTAACGCCGAAAACTAGCCTCATTTAGACGCGCTTAATCACAGCTAGCGTTTGCATCTTTCACTTTATGTCCCCGGATCGACCTGCAGCGTCCGTCGCGTCACCTCCACACCTCCAGGGGGAGCCGATCGATGCGTAAAAGACCGATAATTGTGGCCCGGGATTAGAGCGAGCAGAATCCGTGCCAAAATTAAAAAAAAAAAAAAGAAAAAAAGGGAGAAGGGGAGGCAGGAAGAAAAGGAGGATAAAAAAAAAAAAAGCTGGAAGAAGCAGTTTTTTATTGTTTGCGGTGGCTGCGCTGTGATGTATGGCTCCGCTCCTGGATCTCCGAGCTAATTAGCAGATTACTGTTTGGAGGAAATTACTTTATTGTTTGTAATTCGGCAATAAGCACCAAGATATCTTCACTTTGTGTCATTATGAGAAATGTACCAGGCACTGCGGCTTAAATGACGGCACTCAACGGAACAGAACATGCGGTTAAAGGTTTGACTCAGAACAGATGGTAAACACTCTTTTAACAGCCTTAGAAAAGCATGAACAAAGACTTAAATCATGATGAACAAATCAGCCTCACTAACAACTTAATTAAAAACCCTAACACCGTAAAAAGTACTAAGCCTTATTTCTTAAACCATTTGTATTTGCTTTATTAAGGCTAATTAAAGCTGGGATATCTGACTTTTACGCCACAAAACCAGAAGTTTAGCATCTGTGAAACTCGTCCCTACAGTTCTCATAAACCCTTTGGAACACTGTTTATTATTCGCATGCATTCATTTTTTGGGCGCTTGTAGCTATAAAACTACATGCGGCGAAGTGAAACTGGGGTGGACCACCCAAACGCAGCCAATCAGAGCGCTGATTTCAGCTCTTACTTCCGGATTGACGAGCCACACAGTTCTTTATTATCAGACGTAGATTTCTGCAGCGGACTCATTTTTGTCACATGTTTTTACTGACAGAGGGTTGACAGTGGACTCTCTTCAAAAACCCCGCCCAAATAATGACAATTTCACATGACTCTATTGATTAATTTCTCTGCCCCTACATGGAGTTGTTTTGTTTGATTGGTGCCCCCTACACAGAGTTGTTTCTGTTTGATTGGTGCCCCTACACGAGTTGTTTCTGTTTGATTGGTGCCCCTACACAGAGTTGTTTTTCTGTTCGATTGGTGCCCCCTACATTGGAGTTGTTTTGTTTGATTGGTGCCCCTCATGGATTGTTTTGTTTGATTGGTGCCCCTACATGGAGTTGTTTCTGTTTGATTGGTGCCCCTACACAGAGTTGTTTTCTGTTTGATTGGTGCCCCCTACAAGAGTTGTTTCTGTGTGATTGGTGCCCCCTACACAGAGTTGTTTCTGTTCGATGTGCCCCCTACATGGAGTTGTTTTGTTTGATTGGTGCCCCCTACATGAGTTGTTTTGTTGATTGGGCCCCCTACACAGAGTTGTTTCTGTTCGATTGGTGCACACTTTTGAGTGATCCTGCATTGGCCTAATGATCCTGTCTCAATGTAGTGATGACCTGTGGATCCAGATGCTCCTCAACTGCCTGGAGAAACGGTCTCTACTCCATATGAACGGTTCTTCATCGGCCTCGAAGAACTGGTTCTCCTCCTGAGTGGGTCCGGCTCCACTGTCTATCTACAAGTTGGGGCGCGTCCGCCTGTCCGTCGAGAGTCGGATCTCTCCTTCACTGTGGAATTCCACAGGTTCCAAAGAGGTTTGGTAGTTTTTCCTGGCCGAGAAGGAGGGTCTAAGGACAGGGGGGCTTGGGACATCTGTCTAAAGGACACAGGACGCTGGGACACTACCAAGTCCCTATGAACATTGTTTATCTTTAGTTTTTTTCCCACTGTAGCCCCTCGAGGCAACTACTGTTGTGATTTTGGGCGTTACAAAAATAAATTGTACTGGAATTGAATTGAGTGCTCCACTGTGTTTTTAAAGTTCACACACATTTGATCATTTCAGCCTTCACAACAAGTCATGTCGTGCTAATAGGGCTGTCAAAAAACAAATAAAAATGCTCCATCTCTTCTCCTACACGAAAAAGTATTTCAAAACTATAATTAAAAATCATATGGGACAAAAAAAAATCCTTTTTGTGAATAGTTTTTGAACTGCCTTGAAACTAGAACTACACCACAGGACGGTAATATTACAGAAAGCAAGACTTGTCTGAGGGGGAAATGACATTATATTGTCTAAAGTAGAATGAAATATTGTCTTTTCTTTAGTATCAAAATCAAGTTTGACATTTTTATCTTGACAACAAAGTATTGTCAAGATAAAATGTATATGAAGTTTGTCTAAGTCTATAATTTCACTTGCTAATAGCTACAGATATCATTTTTGCTGCTTCATTCCTGTCCATGGCGCCTTCTTGCTGGCAACAAAGGCAATTATGTACAGGAATTAAAGCAGAGCTACCTATATATGATTTAAATACATCCTTTACAGTAAAAATATGAAATACCAAGGCTAGGTAAAGCCAAAATGGTGAAAAATGGTACTTGCAAGACGGTTTTGGTTCATCCGTACTTATTCTGAGGTCATTTTTGGTGCAGTACCTGGACACTATGTTCCAGATGGCACAGTGTTTAATGTGAAATGACAGGAGTGGAGCAGCAGCCGCAGTGTCAGCGGGCGTTAAAGACCCGGTGGACTGATGGAGACAACCGCCGCACGAGAAAGATCACACACAACATGGGATAAGTGTTCATATCAGCAACGAGAAGATGTCAAAGTAAATACCCCAAAAAACAAGCAAATATTCAATGTGATTATTTATAATTATCAAGCAATTCTTTAAGTAACACTGGATTATAGTCAAAATATCTTCAATACAATTAAAACTAAGAAACATTTGAACTTATTAAACGTTTTTGTAAGTCCCTGTGATGGTTAAATATGTATTGTCTGAGCCTTTTTTTTAAAAATATATATATTTGGCAACGTTAAATGTTTTTGTATGTGATTATACTCCATTAAAAAAAATCACAATACAAAAAAAAAAAAAAACTTTCAACTTTTGTGTCTGTTCTCTGACAGTGTATGTTCACAAGGGAGCTGCAGGGGGAGCTCTTTCGCTTAAACCTGCTGGAGTTCTGCTCTAAATGGCAGGCGATGGCTAAATACTTTTCATACGTCAATACATCAAATTGTGTCAATATAAATTTCCTGAACATAAACAAGACTTTTAAACTTTTAAAGTCCAAACTCTGCTCCAAAACCACATGCTTTCACGGGCAGAAGGTAAACAGACCCAAGCTGAATCATTGACAATAAGAAATGACTCAGTTTACTTATTGTGCAACCTTACAATAATCAAATACACTCAACTTTGAAGCTAACACACTGTTTTTACCCTTCAGCAAGAGCACACAGAACCAGTAAGAACCACTTTTAAATCCTTTTGTCTCCTGCTCATTCCAACTCTCTGGAGCTTGGATGACTTCAGCTGTTTCCAGTAAGCACCACCGTCCCCCTCCATGACACATCTCGTCTCGCCTTCTCTGTCTGCTCTGTCGGCTCTGTCGGCTCAGTCTGATGTGGGACACTCATTGCCTTTTTATGGAAGAAAACATGACCCGGCGAAGGTGACCAAACGTCCCTCATTCACAGAAGGTTCTAAAGGTTCTAGGGCAGCAACATTGGCCGACTAAAGACACGAACTATGATGTATTTGACTCATGAATGAACAAATACTTATACAGAAAGGTGGTGGTGGAAAGGTGCAATATGAAACAACAATATAATAGCAAAATATAATAATAATAATAATAATAATAATAATAATAATAATAATAATAATAATAATAATAATAATAATAATAGTAATAGTAATAGTAATAATAATAATAATAATAATAGTAATAATAATAATAATAATAATAATAATAATAATAGTAATTATAGTAATAATAGTAAGGCACCAATACAAAAATTACAATGATAATAATAAATAATATAAGTAGAAAATATGATTAAAAAATAAATAAACTTATACTAAATAAAAAATAAATAAATCATTGTTCCACTAATAAAAGTGTTTAATTGTTTCCCTCACAACATATATAATCAAAAGTATAGCATGTCTATATTAAAGGATGCAAGAAAGTCAATGTTTTCATTTAGTTTCAGCGCCTACGTCACCAAGACATTTTACAGACCACTGACACTAATAGCATCATCAAAAATATAAAAAAGATAGTTCATTTTAGAAACTTGTTGCCAACTTAACACCACAAAGATTCCATTATAGTCGTGATTAAATTACAAATACTACTTCCACAACTACTACTTTAAAACATTTATAATTTACAAAAACACAGGTCACTTCAGAAGACAATTAAATCCTGCTTAGCCCTGTTATTTTTTCCAATAAGTGCGGTTATTGGCCCCTGCGTGTTGCCGTAGTCCTGTGCTGACTCAGCCTTGACCAGCTTTAGTGAAGTCAGCATTGCGCTCTTAATTAAAGTCGAAAGATAATTTTGCAGTTTTTAGTCGCAGGTTTCACAGTGAATGGCTGAAGAAGTCGTCAGAAGGGCAGTTTATATTGAGTGTTTGTTTGTCGGCCTTAAATCCACACAATCCTTAAAGGTGCACAATGTCATTTTTCTAGTGGGTGTTCTACAATATGGCATCACACTCATGTTACTCCATGGACAGGGGACGACAACATGCCAAGATACAGGTCAGATCTGTGGAGCAAGTGACCTTGCTCACTGTAAGTATTCATGTTTTTGAAGATCTGTATTCATTTTAGTCATAGACATGAGTTATAAAATGTTGAGTAGTATGTATGTATTTATTCCAATTATATTTTATAAATGTTATAAATTGTATTAATTGTATTAATTTGATTAATTCGATTAATTCGATTAACTTTATTTATTTTATTCACAAGAAAAACAAACAAAAAAGGGCAGGACCAGAGAGAAAAAAATATGAAAAATTTGATAAATTTTTTTAAAAAAAGAAAAAAATAGTCCCATTTAGTCCAGATTTTTTTCATTTGTGTCCCTTCCCAAGTTGACTCTGTATGTTGTGTCCATCCATCTATCTTCTTCCGCTTTATCCGGGGCCGGGTCGCGGGGGCAGCAGTATAAGCAGGTACTTCCAGACTTCCTTATCCACAGACACTTCCTCCAACTCCTCTGGGAGGATCCCGAGGCGTTCCCAGGCCAGCCGAGAGACATAGTCCCTCCAGCGTGTCCTGGGTCTTCCCCGGGGCCTCCTCCCGGTGGGACATGGGACAATGCCGAAACCTCCCTAGGGAGGCGCCCAGGAGGCATCCGGAACAGATGCCCGAGCCACCTCAGCTGGCTCCTCTCGACGTGGAGGAGCAGCGGCTCTAGCTCCGAGCTCCTCCCATGTGACTGAGCTCCTCACCCTATCTCTAAGGGAGCGCCCTGCCACCCTGCGAAGGAAACTCATTTCGACCGCTTGTATCCGCGATCTTGTCCTTTCGGTCACTACCCAAAGCTCATGACCATAGGTGAGGGCAAGGAACGTAGATTGACCGGTAAATCGAGAGCTTTGTCTTTCGACTCAGCTCCTTCTTCACCGCAACGGTCCGATGCAGCGACCGCATCACTGCACGCTGCACCGATCCGCCTGTCAATCTCACGCTCCATCCTTCCCTCACTCGTGAACAAGACCCCGAGATACTTGAACTCCTCCACTTGGGGCAAGGACTCCCCACCCACCTGGAGAGGGCAAGCCACCTTTTTCCGGTTGAGAACCATGGCCTCAGATTTGGAGGTGCTGATCTCATCCCAGCTGCTTCACACTCGGCTGCAAAACGTCCCAGTGCATGTTGCAGGTCCAGGTTTGATGGAGCCATCAGGACAACATCATCTGCAAACAGCAGAGATGAGATCCTGTGGTCCCCAAACCGGACCCCCTCCGACCCCTGACTGCGCCTAGAAATTCTGTCCATTAAAAACAATGAACAGAACCGGTGACAAAGGGCAGCCCTGGAGGTCCAACACGCACTGGGAACAGGTCTGACTTACTGCAGGCAATGCGAACACAGCTCCTGCTCCGGTCATACAGGGACCGGACAGCCCTGAGCAAAGGGGCCCCGGACCCTGTACCTCCGCAGCACCCCCCCACCCCAAGGGCACCCCACATGGGACACGGTCGAAAGCCTTCTCCAGATCCACAAAGCACATGTGGACTGGTTGGGCAAACTCCCATGAACCCTCAAGCACCCGATGGAGAGTATAGAGCTGGTCCAGTGTTCCACGACCAGGACCAAAACCACTCTGCTCCTCCTGAATCTGAGGTTCGTATGTTGTGTAGCCATTTAAAAAAATAAATAAAACAATGTCAATCAAAATCTGCAGCTTGCCACAGTGAAATGCCAGAATGAAGTTCTTCAGTTTTGATCAGGAAGACAATGGATCTGTTTCTATTATTATTAAGGAGAAACACTGCAGATGAGCAGCAAAAAAACATACTTATTTTAGAGATATCACTTTGAAACTTCTTCAGCAGTTTATAGACAAAGATGTAAGAAAACATGTATGTTTTTTCATGCATTTTATGTGTAAAAATGTTATATTTGGCTCATATTAAACTGACAAATGGACAGAGCCGGATTTAAATTTCTAGCTTTATTTTATTGACATTAGATACAAAAAAAGTAAAGAGGGGATTTTGTATGTCTCATTTAACGTTTTGTAAAAACCTAGCGGAAATGTGCGCATGAGTTAATTAGGCACGATGAAGTAATTCAGTACGATCTGTCAAAATATTGCCAAGTACAAGATTGTGAGGCTACTTTAAAGGCTGATCTTAAAAACACATTTTGAAGTTACAATGTCCCATATAATACATAGATTCAAGTTGATTAAATTGATAAATAAAGCATCTTTAGGTTCAGATTGTTGTTTCCACATGAAAGCTTAAGAGTTCTGCCTGTAGCGTCTCACCTTAAGTTATTTTAGCTCAATGTTGCAGCGTATTACAGTCAATAAAAAGCAAAATAATACTGTAAACAGATAAAAGTATGTATCTTAATACCAAAAAATAATACTATGACATATTCTCACGGGAACAATGACACTTTAGGAGTATAACGTCGTCACATTCAAGACTCTGAACGCCACAAATTCCCCGCTCCGCTCTCCTCTGTGCGCTGTGGCTGTCTTTCTTGTTTCGTGAAAATGAAATGAGTTGAAGAAAACGTAGTCACAGATGGGCCGATGACCAGTTCTCGGTCTCACGCCGCTGTCGTTTTAATCAGGTCTCGCGGATCAAGCGCAGACACAATACACATGAGTCAGGCCGGTTTAGGCAACGCTAATGTCACTCTTTGTTAATATTGTGGATGGTTTTACACTGAGGTGACGCTGAAGTGAAAGGGCAACCGCCGATCTCCACCCAAACTGTGAGATTTTACTTGCGGCGCTACTTTTCACCCTCAAATGCACTTCTTTTGGGATTCTTGAACCTCAACCGAGACATTTAAATTCACGTGAAATCGTTTTTTTTTTTGTCTCATGGTCCAGCCCTGGAATGGATCACTGGATAAACATATAAGCTCACTGGTCATAATCTTATGGCTGATGCCCGTTTGGTCCGTGAAGGGGCCGCGGACGAAGGCAGAGCAGATGTGGAGAAACAGCGGTGGGTTTTGTAGGTCACCCCGAAAACAAAGAGGCAAAATACACAAAGAATTCACACGAAGAGAGACATAGAGAGAGCGAGAGAGAGAGAGAGGAAGGGTTAGAGAGGGAGAAAGAGGGAGGAAAGAGAAGGAGAGGGGCTAAAACTTCACAGGTGCAGCGTTGACCCACATGTTCGGATGAGAGAAACACCAAACACCAAATGGGTCAAGTCTTACTAACGTGCCTATGCGCTGGCGGAGGTGGGCGATGTCATCTGGCTACGGACGTTTTACATTTGAGCAGAGAGCAATCGAAAAACTTTGGAAAAAGGTTTAATAAAGGTTTGTGTCACACGCCGGCGTCGCAGTAGAGGCTTTTAGCTCCATTTGTCTCTCCACAAGTTGGGGGAGGCGTGGCCCAAGTCCCCAGCACTTCTCATGAGTGTTTATTTTCCGTGGCGCTCCTCGTGTCTTTGGGGGGGGGGGATAGTATAATTCTGTTGTGTCTATGAAGTGTTCCGAGTCGCAGCCCCGAAAGCTCGCGTCGTAAGGTTCCAATGTTGATGTTGGATGTGGGGTTCGATGAGTCAAAAGAGCAGCCGGACACGCCAGAAGAACTTGTAGAAATAATAATGCAAACACAATGAAAGAAAAAAAACAATAATAAAACTAAGAATAAAATAAGAAAGCAAAAGAAGAAACAATCATGGCACACAAAACCCAAAGAAAACGTCCCATTCAGTCCAAAGTCTGTCAAATCTATCAGTTTTTAAATGAAATCTGAATGTAATTTTTCCCATTTTACGGATGTCCAATATAATGTTAGTCCAGTCCTTGACCGTCGCTACATTTTTTGTCATCTATTTTTTTGTGATGGCCTTTTTCGCTGCTGCCAGGAGGATGCTCCAGAGATAGCAACCGGTTGTGTCCATGGCAGGAGTCCTGAGGCCCAAATACGTCGTTTTGAAATCCATTGGAAATACACTGCGCCTACGGCCTTTACAGGTTCGACTCGATCCACACAGGTTTCTTCCGTTTGTTTAATTTTTGCTCTAAATAAGACCACACAAAGATGCTCGTCTCATACAATCCTGTATTCGTTTCCCGTTTGATCACGTGACACTTCCGCGATCCTCCGTTTGTACTGAATCTTCC
>BJKM01000752.1:0-52500 GCA_015082035.1 Chaenogobius annularis
AAACCCTCCTTTCTGGGCAAAGACTGGGCTCACGTTGGACCCCACAGGCCAAATCACCAAAGAAAAGTGTCCACTGTGTAGCCTGGATCAAAGCCCTCCTTTCTTGGCCAAGATTGGGTGCCAGCCTGACCCCTAAAGTGCAAAAATTACTTGCCAGAGCCCCCAGAGCCTAGCCCCCCCCTTTCTGAAGTAAGTCTTGGCACCAACCTGAAAAAAAGGCCTCCTTCCTTCTTATGGCATGTCATCGAACTAACTTCACCCAAAAAAGGCAAAAAGGACAAGGCGAGAACACCCAGAGTCTAGCCTGAAAAAAAAAAACCTTTCTTATGGCAAGTCATTGCAGTAACTTAACCCCAAAAAGGCAAAAAGGAATAGGCCAGAGCCCCCTGAGTCTAGCCTGAAACAAAAACACTCCTTTCTGGGGTAAGTCTTGTCCCAGATGGTCTCCAAAAGGGTAAAAAGGACCAGGCCAGTGCCCGCAGAGTCTAGCTTGTATCAAAACCCTCCTTTCTGGGCAAAGACTGGGCTCACGCTTGGACCCCACAGGGCCAAAATCACCAAAGAAAAGTGTCCACTGTCTAGCCTGGATCAAAAGCCCTCCTTTCTTGGCCAAGATTGGGCGCCACCCTGACCCCTAAAGTGCAAAAATTACCTTGCCAGAGCCCCCAGAGCCTAGCCTGACGCAAATCCCTCCTTTCTTGCCACCAACCTGGACCCAAAAGGGCCAAAGGACCAGAGAAATAACTCCAGAGTCTAGCCTGAATCAAAGACCTCATTTCCTGGCCAAGTCCCTTGAACCAACATGGCCACAAAAGAGCCATACAGACCAGGCAAGAGCCCCAGAGTCTAGCCTGAAACAAAGCCCTCCTTTCTTGGCACCAACCTGAACCCAAAATGGTCAAAAGGACCTGGCCAGAGCCCCCAGAGCCTTAAAAAACCCTCCTTTCTTGAGGTAAGTCTTGCACCTACCTGTCCCTAAAAGGGCCAAAAGGACCAGGCCAAAAGCCCCCAGAGTCTTGCCTGAAAAAAAGCCTCCTTCTTATGGCAAGTCATCCACTAACTTCACCCAAAAAGGCAAAAAGGACCCGAGCCCCTGAGTCTAGCCTGAAACAAAAGCCTCCTTTCTGGGTAAGTCTTGGCACCACCTGCCCAAAAGGGTCAAAAGGACCAGGCCAAACCCCCCAGAGTCTTGCCTGAAAAAAAAGCCCTCCTTCTTATGGCAAGTCATCGAAACTAACTTCACCCAAAAAAGGAAAAAAGGACTAGGCGAGAGCCCCCCTGAGTCTAGCCAGAAACAAAACACTCCTTTCTGGGGTAAGTCTTGGCACCAGATGGTCTCCAAAAGGGTAAAAAGGACCAGGCCAGTGCCCCCAGAGTCTAGCTTGTATCAAAACCCTCCTTTCTGGGCAAAGACTGGCTCACGCTTGGACCCCACAGGGCCAAAATCACAAAAGAAAAGTGTCCACTGCTAGCCTGGATCAAAGCCCTCCTTTCTTGGCCAAGATTGGGCGCCAGCCTGACCCCTAAAGTGCAAAAATTACCTTGCCAGAGCCCCCAGAGCCTAGCCTGACGCAAATCCCTCTTTCCTGTTCTAAGTCTTGCCACCAAACCTGGACCCAAAAGGGCCAAAGGACCAGAGAAATAACTCCAGAGTCTAGCCTGAATCAAATACCTCATTTCCTGGCCAAGTCTTGAAACCAACATGACCACAAAAAGGGCCAAACAGACCAGGCTAGAGCCCCCAGAGTCTAGCCTGAAACAAAGCCCACCTTTCTGGGGTAAGTCTTGGCACCAACCTGAACCAAAAATGGGTCAAAAGGACCTGGCCAGAGTCTAGCCTGAATAAAAGCCCTCATTTCTGGACTAAGACTGGGTAAATGCTTGCCTGGGACCAAAAAGGTCAAAAAGAGCCAGAGCCCCAGAGCCCCCAGAGCCCCCAGAGCCAAGCATAAACCAAAATGGACCTTTCTGGGCTAAGATTGGTCACAAGCCTTGCTCCAAAAGGGCCCAAAGGACAACACACAAAATCCCCCAGAGTCTAGCCTGAATCAAAGCCCGCCTTTCTTGGCTAAGTCTTTTGAACAAAATTGGCCAAAAAAGGCCAAATGGACCTGGCCCGAACCCCCAGAGTCCAGCCTGTGTCAAAGCTCTCCTCAAAGTCTCCTTTCCTTGAAACCAAGCTGGCCCCAAAAGGGCCAAAAGGACCAGCCGAAAGCCCAAGAGTTTGTTCTGATTCACAGCATGCCTTCCTTTCTAGGGTAAGTCTTGGCACCACCCTGGCCCCAAAAAGGCCAAATGGATCAGGCCAGATCCCCCAGAGTCTAGCCTATGTGAAAGCTCTCCTTTCTGGATTAAAACTTGGCACCAGCGTGGGCCCAAAAGGGCAAAAAGGGCAAGGCCAGAGCCCCAAGAGTCTTGCGTCTTGCGTTACTGGCTAAGTTTTTCAACCAACCTTGCCCGAAAAAGGCCAAACGGACCAGGCCAGTGCCCCCAGAGTCTATCCTGAATCAAAGTCCCTCTTTCCTGGTCTTGCCATCAACCTGGACCCAAAAGGGCCAAACAGACCAGGGAAGAGCACACAGAGTCTAGCCTAAAACAAAGCCTTTTTTCTGGTGTAAGTCTTGGCACCATCCGGTCGCCAAAAGACCAGGGAGATAACAGAGTCAGCCTGAATAAAAGCCCTCTTTCTTAGGCACTAACTTTGCCCCAAAAGATCTAAAGTGTTTATCCTGAATCAAAATTCTCCTTTGTGGGCTAACATTGTTAACAAGCCTGGTCCAAAAAAGCCTGGGGGCAAAAGCCCCAGTGTCTAACCTGAAACAAAGCCCTCCTTTCTGGGATAAGTCTTGGCCCCAACCTAAACCCAAAATGGGTCAAAAGGACCTGGCCAGAGCCCCCAGGGTCTAGCCTTAATAAAAGCCCCATTTCTGTCCCAGAAGGTCCAAAAAGACCAGAAAAAAGCCCCCGGAGTATTGCCTGAATCAAAGCTGTCCTTTTTGGGCTAAGGTTTCGAACCAACCTGGCCCCAAAAGGGCAAAAACAGCCAGGCCAAAGCCCCCACACTCTAGCGTGTATCAAAACCCTCCTTTCTGGGAAAAGACTGGGCTCAAACCTGGCCCCAAAAGGGCAAAAATGTCCTGGCCAGAGCCCACAGAGTCTTGCCTGACCCAAAAGCCCTCCTTCCAGGGGTAAATCTTGGCACCAACCTGGCCACACAAGGGCCAAACGGACGAGGCCAGTGCCCCCAGAGTCTAGCTTGAATCAAAATTCAACTTTCTGGGCTTAAGATGAGTCAAAAGCTTGGCCCCAAAATGGCCAAAAGGACCAGGGAAAAACCTCCAGAGTCTAGCCTACAACAAAGCACTCCTTTTTGGGGTAACTCTTGGCACCAAACTGTCCCAAAAAGGGTCAAAAGGACCAGCCAAAATCCCCAGAGTCTAGCCTGAATCAAAGCCCTCTTTAACTGGTCAAGCCTTGAAACCAACCTGGCCAAAAAAGGGCCAAAACGACCAGCCAAATGCCCCCGGAGTCTGGCCTGAAACAAAGCCCTCCTTTCTGGGGTAGGTCTTGGCACCAACCTGAACCCAAAATGGGTCAAAAGGACCTGGCCAGAGCCCCCAGAGTTTAGCCTTAATAAAAGCCCTCATTTCTGGACTAAGACTGGGTAAAATAGCCAAAACGGTCAAAAAGAGCCAGAGCCCCCAGAGCCCCCAGAGCCCCCAGCCCCCCAGAGCCCCAGAGCCCCCAGAGCCCCCAGAGCCGAGCATGAACCAAAATTGACCTTTCTGGGCTAAGATTGGTCACAAAACCTTGCCCCAAAAGGGCCAAAAGGACAACACAAAATCCCTCAGTCTACCGTATATCAAAGTCCTCCTATCTTGGCTAAGTCTTTGAACAAACCTGGCCAAAAAAAGGCCAAACAGACCTGGCCCGAACCCCCAGAGTCCAGCCTGTGTCAAAGCTCTCCTTTCTGGGTTGACCTTGCAGCAGCCTGGCCGAAAAAGTCACAAAAGGACCAACAAATTCACTCGAAAGTCTAAGCCTGTATAAAAAAGTCTCCTGTACTTTTTCCAGAGCTTACAAATGACTGTTAGAAGTCTGAAAATGCATATAAGGCAAAAAAAATAAAAAAATAAACAATTATAACTTAACAACACTATTTGATAGACCTCAACTTTAAACTATATATTGTGTACACTGAAAACATCTACTTGTTCAGTAAATTTGGTTCAAATGGATCCTTTTTGAGAACCCACAGTCAACGTTTCATGAGCTGTAAAGAGCTGATACTGCAGTAAAACAATTCAAAATAGCATAACTCAAAAACGCAACATGATACACTCAAACTTTAAAAGACATATTGTGTAGAAAGACAAGTCCTATTCACTCTGCAAATATGGTTTAGATATCTCCTGTACTTTTGGACATTTTGGGGCAGGTTGTGCCAACTTATCCAAAATCCAAAGAACAGGGAAATGCTCTAGATCAGCCCTATTCTGCTATCTGTGTACCAGCCGCCAAAAGGGTCAAAAGGCCAGCAAGTCCTAACCCAGCTAAACAAAGCTGCCTTTTGGTTAGTCAGCAAAAAAAGGATTAAAAGAACCAAGCCAGAGCCCCCTGAGTGGATCCTGAACAGAAACCATCCTCTCTGGGCTAACACTGGACACCAGCCAGACCCCAAAAGTCAAAAGGATAAGGCAATTGATCCAGGGTGTAGCTGATCAAAGCCCTCCTTTCTGGGTTATGTTTTTAACAACTTGCCCCAAAGTCTTGAAACCACCAACAAACGAACAGGCCAGAGCCCCAAGAGACTAGCTGAATCAAAACTCTGCTTTCTGGGTTAACTCTTTGCACCAGCCTGGCCCAAAAGGGCAAAAAGGACCAGGCCAGACCCCTGAGACTATCCTGAACACATTCTTATTGTTGACGATCAATGGTCACAAGCCTGGCCCAAAATATCAAATGATCATGCAAACCCAAGAGTCTTAATCAAGACCTCCTTCCTATGTAGTCGGCACAACCTGGTCCAAAATGGTAAAAGGACCAGCAAGAGCCCGCAGAGTCTAACCTAATTGAAATATTCCTTTCTGGGTTACTTTGGTCAAGCCTGCAAGAGGGCCAAAAGACGGCGAAAAGCACAGTCAAGCCTGACTAAAAGCGCGTTCTTGGTTCAGTTTGGATCCAACTGCTCCGAAAGGCCAACAGCCAGGCCAAGCCCCAAGAGTCTAGCCTGAAACAAAGCTCTCCTTTATGGGGTAAATCTTGCACTGCCCCGTCACCAAAAGGCTAATATAACAGCGAGTGCCTTCAGTCTAGCTTGATTAAAGCCTTCCTCTTAGATCAAGTTTAGATCAACCCTGCCAAAAGCACAATGGACCAGGCAGTGCCCCAGAATCCTTCTGCTAACTGTCACATCTCTGCCCGAAAAGGCAAAAATGACAGCCAAAGTGATCAGAGCTAGCCTGAATCAAAGAGCTCCTTTATGGCCAATGTTGTCACCAACCTGCCCTTCTGGCAAAAGGACCAGGCAACAGCCCAAGACTAAACGAATCAGAACTCCTTCCTGCCAATTTTAAACGAAACGAAAGACGAACCTGACAGGAGCCTTCAGATCCACCCTGAAAAAAAACAACTTTACTGCAGTAAATTATACACATCGTGTCAACAAGGGTAAAAAGAAGGCATTAACCCAGAGTCAGCTGAAACAAAGCCCTCTTTCTTGGCTAAGCTTGGCCCAGCCGTCCAAAAGGGACAAAGGACAAGGGAATGGCTCAAGATCAGCTAAATCAAAGTTCTCTTCTGGAAGTCTTTGCACACTGCAAAAAGTCCTAACGGACTCAAAACGCTCTAGAGACATCTTGAATCTCCTTGTTTCCTAACAATGATCACAATCCAGCCAAAAAACCAAAAGGAACGGGCAAAAGCTCAAGAGTCCACGAATAAAGACATACTTCTTCCAAAAATGGCTAAAGGAACAGGCCAGAGTCCCAGAGTCCACCTGAATTAAAATAATCTTTATTGGATAACTTGTCACAAGCCTGGCCCAAAAGGCAAAAAGTACTGGTAAAAGCCACAGAGTATAGCTATATCAAAGCCCCAGACAGCAGCCTGGCAAAACAGAGCAAATGACTGGGAAATTTCTGCAGAATCTTTCCAGTAAAAGCCGTCTTTCAAGGCAAGTATTTCACCACGTGGCCAAAAAAGGGCAAAACGGACATGGCGAGAGCCCCCAGATTTTGATTGAATCAAAGCCCTTCTGTCTGGGTAACATTGGCATCATCCTGCCCCAAAAGGGCAAACGGATCAAGCCAGACCCCCAGAGTAGCCTAATAAATACCTTCCTTTTCTTGCCAAAAACTGGCCCAAAAACGGCCAAATGACCCAGGGCCGAGCCCTCAGAGTCTATTCTGAATCTCAGCCCTCTTTTCTGGCTGTCTTTGCACCAGCCAGTTCCCAAAAGGACCAGCCAAAAGCCACAGAGTCTGCACTAAAAATATTCCTTTCTGGCTATTTTGGTCACATACTGACGCAACAGGCAAAAAAGACAGGCAAAAGCCCACATGTTTAGCCTATCAAAGCCTCTTTCATAGCTAATCTGGCACCAGCCTTGTCCAAAGTACAAAGGACTAGGGAAACGGCTCTAGAGCTAGCTGATCAAAGCCCTCATTTGTGGCTAAGTTTGACCCAACCGATCCGAATATGAAAATGGACTATGCCAGAGCCCCCAGAGTCAGCCTGAAATAAAGCATTCCTTCATGTAGCAAGTATAAAGAGCTTGTCAAAAATGGCCATGGCCCCAGAGTCACTAAAACAGAGCCTCCTCTGGGCTAAGCTTAACACCTGGCCTCAAAAATTGCAAAAAGGATGGCCATAGCCCAAGATAACTAAATCAAAGCTCTTTCATGCAATCTTGAAACGAAACTGAGAGGGCAACTGACCGACCCACAGCCAGCCTGAAATAATATGTTACTGCAGTAAATCTATACACGGGTCATCATATGGGCTAAAAAGAAAAGCCATTCCCCCAGGTCTAGCTTGAATCAAAGTCACCATTCTGGCTTAGATTTAGATCCACCTGGCCAAAACGGAAAAAGGACAGGCAGACTGTGTTATCCGTTCCCCAAAACAGATAAAAGGACTGGGAATTCTGCAGCTCTCCTGTATAATAGCCTCTCAAGGCTAAGTCTTACACCAGTGTCAAAGAATAATGCACATAGTGAATTATAACAGTTCTTATTCAAATAGCAATTCTCCTAATTGTGGATATCACCTGGTTTAATAAATAAATCAGCCAACGCTGTCTGTTAGTTTTCGTGCACGGAGAGTTACGTGGCGCTCCTACTCCTCGCACCCACACGCCGTCGTGCCGTTCTCTCGAACATGTCTCTCCGTGTTTTATTCAATTTGATTCAAAAGTAAACTTACATTTGACTTCATCAGGGCGGTCATGAAAACCACTTCGCACAATTATCTTGCCCAGATTATCGTACATGTTAAAAAATACCTATGATTATAACAGATATAACAATTCTGTTGTAACTTTGATATATACTGACCTAATTTATCTCTCACCAGCTGGCCCAAAAAAGGCAAAATGCACATGCTAAGCCTCCAGATTCTTGATTAATAAGAACCTCTTTCTGGGGCTATACACTCTGGCCACAATCTCTGTCCCAAATAGGGCAACAGGCAAGCCAGAGCCCCAAAGTTATGCGATCAAAACTCTTCCTGGGTTAAGTCGTTAACCAACCTGCTCCAAAAGGCCAAAACTCAGGCCAGAGCCCTAGAGTCGGCCTGAATCAGACCGTCTCCAGGTTAAGTCTTGCCAAAACTGGCCCAAAAAGGCAAATGAGCACAGGTATAGCCTAATCTAGCTGAGTCCCCAGATTAACTCTGTACATCTTGTTAACAATAACACATAATGAATCATAAACAGATTATAAGCATGATACTGTTTGGTACATTTTGATTATACCTAATGACCTAATATTTCTCACAACCAGCCTGGCCCAAAAAAGGGCAAAATGCACATGGCTAGAGCCCCCAGATTCTTGATTGAATCAAAGACCTTCTTTCTGGGCTAACACTTGGCACCATCCTGTCCCCAAAAGGGCCAGACAGGCCAAGCCAGAGCCCCAAAGTCTAGCCTGAATCAAAACCTTCCTTTCTGGGTTAAGTCTTTGAACCAACCTGGCCCCAAAAAGGCCAAACAGACCAGGCCAGAGCCCCTAGAGTCTGGCCTGAATCAAAGCCGTCCTTCCAGGTTAAGTCTTGCCAAAAACCTGGCCCAAAAAAGGCCAAATGACCCAGGTCAGAGCCCCTAGAGTCTAGCCTGAAAATAAGCCCTCCTTTCTGCATTAAGTCCTGGCACCAACCTGACCTCATGAAGGCCAAAAGAACCAGGCCAGAGCCCCGAGAGTCTAGCCTGAAACAAAGCTCTCCTTTCTGGGGTAAATGTTGGCACTGACCTGTCACCAAAAGGGCCTAAAAGAACAGGCTATTGCCTTCAGAGTCTAGCCTGATTCAAAGCCCTCCTTTTCTCCTTAGATCTAACAATGCCGAAAAAGGGCAAAATGGGCCAGGCCAGTGCTCCCAGAGTCTACCCACCTTTCTGTGCCAAGTCTTTGTACCAGCCGAGTCCCCGAAAGGACTAGCCAAAAGCCCCCAGAGTTAAACTTTAAACTATATATTGACAACATCTACGTGGTAAGCAAATTTGGTTAATATATCTTTTGTAGTTTTTTTCAGAACTCACAATCAACTTTTCACGAGCTGTAAGAGCTAATCCTGCAGTAAAACCATTGAAAACAGCTTTAAGTCAACTTTTCATGAGCTGTAAGAGCTGATCCTGAAGAAATATTATTGAAATCAGCCATAACTCAGAAACGGAACATGATAGACTCAAACTTTAAAAGACATATTGTGTAGAATGACAAGTCCTACTCACTTAGCAAATATTGTTTAGATATCACTTGTACTTCTTTCAGAACCCTGCAAGGGCCTGAAAATGCATATAAGGCAATAAAAAAAAAAAAATCAACTATAACTCAAAAATGCAATATGATAGCCCTAAACTTTAAAAGATACATTGAGTACATTGACAACATCTACGTGCTCAGCGTATTTGTTTCATGTATCTCATTTGTTTTTTCTTAGAACTCACAATCAACGTTTCATGAGCATTAAGAGCTGATCCTGAAGAAATACCATTGAAAATAGCTAAAACTCAGAAACGGAACACGATAGACTCAAACTTTGCCAGGCTCTGGTCTGGTCCTTTTGGATCTTTTTGGGCCAGGCTGCCATTGTTAGGCAACAAAGGAGAATGTTGATTCAGGATAGTCTCTAGAGCAATTTTTGTTGTCCTTTAGGGAGTTTTTGGGCCAGGCTGGTGCCAAGACTTTCCCCAGAAAGGAGAACTTTGATTGAGGCTCGACTCTTGAGCCATTTCCCTGGTCCTTTTGGGATTTTGGGCCAGGCTGGTGCAAACACTTAACCCAGGAAGCAGGGCTGTGATTCAGGCTAGACTCTGAGCACTTTTGGCCTGTCATTTTTGCCCTTTTCGGGCAAAAATTAGCCAAAAAAGGATTATTTTAATTCAGGTTAGACACTGGGGGCTCTGGCATGGTCCTTTTAGCCATTTTGGGACCAGGTTAGTGCCAAGACTTGCCACAGGAAGGAGGTCTTTGATCTTGGGGCTTTTGCCTGGTCATTTTGGATATTTTGGGGCCAGGCTTTTGACCATTGTTAGGCAACAAAGAAGAATTGTGATTCAGGATAGTCTCAAGGACTCTGGCTTGGTCCTTTGGGCCAGGCTGGTGCCAAGACTTACCCCAGAAAGGAGAGCTTTGTTTCAGCCTAGACTCTGAGCGCTTTTGGCCTTTCCTTTTTGGCCTTTTGGGGCCAGAGATGTGACCAAAGTTAGCCCATTCAGGCTGGATTCTGGGGGTTCTGGCCTGGTCCTTTTAGCCATTTTGGGGCCTAGTTAGTGCCAAGACATACCACAGGAAGGAAGACTTTGATTCAGGCAAGACCCTGGGGGCTTTTGGCTGGTCTTGTTGGGAACTCGACTGGTACAAAGACTTAGCACAGAAAGATGGGTAGATTCTGGAGGCTCTGGGCTTGTCCTTTTGGAACTTTTTGGGGCAGGCTGGTGCTAAGTCTTTACCCAGAAAGGAGAGCTTTGACACAAGCTAGACTCTGGGGGCACTGCCCTGGTCCATTGTGTCCTTTTTGGGCATTGTTAGATCTAAAACATAGCCCAGAAAAGGAGGGCGTGGAATCAGGCTTGACTCTGAAGGCATTGGATTGTTCTTTTAGGCCTTTTTGGTGACAGGTCAGTGCCAAGATTTACCCCAGAAAGGAGAGCTTTGTTTCAGGCTAGACTCTCGAGGCTCTGGCCTGGTTCCTTTGGCCCTTATTGGGCCAGGTTGGTGACAGGACTTAATGCAGAAAGGAGGGTTTTGATTCGGGCTAGTCTCTGGGGCCTCTGGCCTGTTCCGTTTGGCCTTTTTGGAGCCATGTTGGTTAGAATATTTAGGCCAGAAAGGAGGGCATTGTTTCAGGCTGGACTTTGGAGGCACTGGCCTTTTTTGTGACAAGCTTCTTTAAATATTTACCACAGAAAGGAAGGCTTTGTTTCAGGCTAGACTCTAGGGGCTCTTGCCTGGTCAGTTTGACTATTTTGGGATCGGGTTAGGTCCAAGACTTACCCCTGGTAGAAGAACTTATATTTAGGCTAGGCTCTGGGGACCTGGCCTCGTCTGTTTGGTCATTTTTGGGCAAGGCTTGTGCCGAGTGATTTTCCAGAAGGAGAGTTTTGACTCATGCCAGACTCTGAGGTCACTGCCCTGGGTCCTTTGGCCGTTTTTGGGCAAGATTTTTGGCAAGACTTATCCCAGAAAGGTGGGCTTTGATTCAGGCAAGACTCTAGGGGCTCTGGCCTGGTCCGTTTGGCCTTTTTGGAGCCATGTTAGTTGGAATATTTAGGCCAGAAAGGAGGGCATTGTTTCAGGCTGGACTTTGGGGGCACTGGCCTTTTTTGTGACAATCTTCTTTAAATATTTATCAAAGAAAGGAAGGCTTTGTTTCAGGCTAGACTCCAGGGGCTCTTGCCTGGTCAGTTTGACTATTTTGGGATCGGGTTAGGTCCAAGACTTACCCCTGGTAGGAGAACTTATATTTAGGCTAGGCTCTGGGGACCTGGCCTCATCTGTTTGGTCATTTTTGGGCCAGGCTTGTGCCGAGTGATTTTCCAGAAGGAGAGTTTTGACTCAAGCCAGACCCTGAGGTCACTGCCTTGGGTCCTTTGGCCATTTTTGGGCAAGATTTTTGGCAAGACTTAACCCAGAAAGGAGGGCTTTGATTCAGGCTGGACTCTAGGGCCTCTGGCCTGGTCCGTTTGGCCTTTTTGGGGGCAGGTTGGTTCAAAGACTTAGCCCAGAAAGGAAGGTTTTTATTCAGGCTAGACTCTGGGGGCTCTGGCTTGGTCCATTTGGCCCTTTTGGGGACAGGATGGTGCCAAGTGTTAGCCCATAAAGAAGGGCTTTGATTCAATTAAGAATCTGGGGGCTCTAGCCATTTTACCCTTTTTTGGGCCAGGCTGGTGTAAAGACTTTTATACAAGAAAGACTCAGCTGAAATTTCCCCAGTCCTTTTGCTCTGTTTTGGGTCAGGCTGATACACAGTCTGGTCCAGACTGTGGGCCAAACTGTGGCCTGCAACTGTGGCTTTTAGCCGGTCCTTTTTGCCCTTTTGGAGCCAGGCTTGTGACCAAAGTTAGCCCATTATTTTAATTCAGGTTGGACTCTGGGGGCTCTGGCCTGATCCTTTTAGCAATTTTGGGACCAGGTTACCACAAGAAGTAGGTCTTTGATTCAGGCTGAACTCTTGATTCTTTTGCCTGGTCCTTTTGGATCTTTTGGGGCCAGGCTTGTGACCATTGTTAAGCAACAAAGGAGAATTTTGATTCGGGATAGTCTCTAGAGCGATTTTTACTGTCCTTTAGGGACTTTTTGGGCCAGGCTGGTGCCAAGACTTACCCAATGAAGGAGGGCTTATATTCAGGCTAGGATCTGGGGGCTCTGGCATGGTCCTTTGATTCAAAGGACCATTGATTCTGGGTTGGTGCCCAGTCTTTTCCGAGAAAGGAGGGTTTTGACTCAAGATAGACTCTGAGGTTTCTGGCCTGGGTCATTTGGCCATTTTGGGGCCAAGTTGCTTCCAAGACTTAGCCAAGAAACGAGGGCTTTGAATCAGTCCAGACCATAAGGGCTGTCGGACGGTCCTTTATGTCTTCTTGGGGCCAGGCTTGTGACCAAAGTAAGCCCAGAAAAGATCATTTTGATTCAGGCTAGACTCTGGGGGCTTTGGCTTGGTCTTTTTAGTCATTTTGGGGCCAGGTTAGTGCCAAAACTTACCACAGGAAGGAGGGCTTTGACTCAGGCTAGACTCTAGAGCAATTTTCATTGTCCTTTTGGAACTTTTTGGGCCAGGCTGGTGCCGAGACTTAGCCAATAAAGGTGGGTAGACTCAGGGAGCTCTGGCATTGTCCTTTAGCCACTTTTGAGGGGAAGCCTGGTGCTAAGTCTTCACCCAGAAAGGAGAGCTTTGACACAAGCTAAACTCTGGTGACTCTGGCCTGGTCCTTTTGGATCTTTTGGGGCCAGGCTTGTGACCACAGTTAGGCAACAAAGGAGAATTTTGATTCAAGATAGTCTCCAGAGCGATTTTTGTAGTCTTTTAGGGACTTTTTGGGCCAGGCTGGTGCCAAGACTTTCCCCAGAAAGGAGAACTTTGATTCAGGCTAGACTCTTGAGCCATTTCCCTGGTCCTTTTGTCCCTTTTGGGGACCGGCTGGTGCCAAGACTTAGCCTAGAAAGAAGGGCTTTGTTTCAGGCTGGACTCTGGGGGCTCTGGCCTGGTCCTTTTTACCCTTTTGGGCCAGGTTGGATCTAAATCTCAGCCCAGAATGGAGGACTTTGATTCAAGCTAGACTCTGGGGGCAATGGCCTTTTCTTTTTAGCCCTTTTGTTGACACGCTGGTGCATAAATTTACTGCAGTAAACGTTGTTTTTTTCAGGCTGGACTCTGGGGACTCTGGATGGTCAGGTTGGCCCTTTCGGTTTCATTTCAAGAATTGCCCAGGAAAGGAGGGCTTTGATTAAGTTTTGTCTTTTGGGGCTCTGGCCTGGTCCGTTTGGCCCTTTTTGGGGGCAGGTTGGTTTCAAAGACATACCCCTGGAAAGAGGGCTTATATTCAGGCTAGGCTCTGGGGACTCTGGCATGGTCCGTTTGGTCATTTTGGGTTCAGGCCTGTGCGAAATCGTTTCCCAGAAAAGTTGGTTTGACTCGAGCAAGACTCTGATGTCTCTGGACTGGTCATTTGGCCGTTTTCGGATCGGGTTGGGTCCAAGACTTAGTCAAGAAATGAGGGCTTTGATTCAGGCTAGACTCTGGAGCCATTTCCCTGTTCCTTTTGGGACTTTTAAAGCCAGGCTGGTGCCAAGACTTAGTCATGAAAATGACATGAGGGTTTTGATTCAGGTTAAACACTCTTGGATTTTGGACGGTCCTTTTTGCCCTTTTGGGGCCATGCATGAAAATTGCCCAGAAAGGATTATTTATTCAGGCAGGAATCTGGGGGCTCTGGCCTGGTCGGGTTGGTCCTCTCTGGGCCAGGTCGGTTTCAAGAATTGGCCAAGAATGGAGGGCTTTGATTCAGAATTGTCTTTTGGGGGTTTTGCCTGGTCCTTTTGGAAAGTTTGGGGCCAAGTTGGTGTTAAGATTTATCCCAGAAAATAGGGCTTTGTTTGAGTAAGGACTCTGGGGGCAATGGCCTGGTCCTTTTGGCTATTTTGGTGACAAGCTTGTAAAAAGACTGAGCCCAGAAAGGAGGGTTTTGATTTAGGCTATTCTCTGAGAGCTCTGGTCAGGTCCTTTTGGTCCTTTTGGGGTCAGGCTTGTGACCAGTCTTTTCACAGAAAAGAGGGTTTTGACTCAAGCTAGACTCTGAGGGCTCTGGACTGTGTCATTTGGCCGTTTTGGGGCCAGGTTGGTACCAAGACTTAACCCGGGAAGGAGGGCAAGTGTAAAGACTTAACCCAGAAAGCAGGGCTTTGATTCAGTCTAGACTCTGAGGGCCTTTTGCCTGTCCTTTTTGCCCTTTTGGGGCCAGAGATGTTACCTAAGTTAGCCCAGAAAGGATTATTTTGATTCAGGCTAGACTCTGGAGGCATTTCCCTGGTTCTTTTGGGACATTTGGAGCAAGGCTGGTACCAAGACTTAGCCAAGAAAGGATGGCTTTTATTCAGGCAAGACTCTGGGGGCCTTTTGCCTGTCCTTTTAGCCATTTTGGGACCAGTTTAGTGCCAAGACTTACCAAATGAAGGAGGGCTTTGATTCAGGCTGGACTCTTGGGGCCTTTCCCTGTTTGTTTTTTTTAAGCTTTTGAGGCCAGGCTTGTGATCATTGTTTGGCAACAAAGGAGAATTTTGATTCAGGATAGTCTCTGGGTGCTGGCCTGGTCCTTTTTGCCATTTTGGGGACAGGTTGGTGCCAAGACTTACTCCTGGAATGAGGGCTTATATTCAGGCTGGGCTCTGGGGGCTCTGGCTTTGTCCGTTTGGCCCTTTCTGGGCCAGGTTGGTTTCAAGACTGGCCAGGAAAGGAAGGTTTTGATACAGGCTTGACTCTGGGGGCTCTAGCTAGGGTCATTTGGCAGTCTTGAGGCCAGGTTGGTTAAAAAGCACTTGCCCAGAAAGGAGGGCATTGTTTTACGCTAGACTCTGAAGCAATCCCTGGTCCTTTTAGCCATTTTGGGACCAGGTTTGTGCTAACACTAACCACAAGGAAGTAGGTCTTTGATTCAGGCTAGCCTCTTGGGACTTTTGCCTGGTCCTTTTGGATCTTTTTGGCCAGACTTGTGACCATTGTAAGGCAACAAAGGATGATTTTGATTCAGGATAGTCTCAGTGGCTCTGGCCTGGTCCTTTTTGCCCTTTTGGGGCCAGGTTGGTTTCAAGACTTGGCCAGGAAAGGAGGGCTTTGACTCAGGCTTGACTCTAGAGCGATTTTTATTGTTCTTTTAGCCATTTTGGGACCAGTTTAGTGCCAAGCCTTACCAAAAGAAGTAGGGCTTTGAATCAGGCTAGACTCTTGGGGTTTTTCCCTGTTTTTTTAATCTTTTGTGGCCAGGCTTGTGATCATTATAAGGAAACAAAGGAGAATTTTGATTCAGGATAGTCTCGGGGCTCTGGCCTGGTCCTTTTGGCCCTTTTGAGGCCAGGCTGTTGCCAAGACTCACACCAGAAATAGAGCTTTGTTTCAGGCTAGACTTTGGGGGCTCTGGCCTGGCCCTTTTTGCAATTTTTGGGCCAGGTTGGTGCCAAGACTTACCCCTGGAATGAGGGCTTATTTTCAGGCTAGACTCTAGAGGCTCTGGCCTGGGTAATTTGGCCGTTTTTGGGCCAGGTTTTTGGCAAGAATTAAACCCAGAAAGGATGGCATTGTTTCAGGCTGGACTCTCGGGGCTCTAGCCTGGTCCGTTTTGCCCTTTTCGGAGCAGGTTGGGTCCAAGACTTAGCCAAGAAACGAGGGCTTTTAGTCAGGCTAGACTGTGCTTTTTCGCCGGTACTTTCTGCCCTTATGGGGCCAGGTTGGTTTCAAGACTTACCCCAGAAAGGAAAGCTTTGTTTCAGGCTAGACTCTGGGGGCTTTTTGGGACTTTTGAGGACTGGCTGGTGCAAAGACTTAGCCAACAAACGAGCGCTTTGATTCAGGCTCTACTCTGTGGGCTTTGGCCGGTCCTTTTTGCCCTTTAGTGGCCAAGCTTTTGACCAAAGTTTGCCCAGAAAGGATTATTTTAATTCAGGTTAGACTCTGGGGACTCTGGCCTGGTCCTTTTAGCCATTTTGGGACCAGGTTAGTGCCAAGACTTATCACAGGAAGTAGGTCTTTGATTCAGGCTGGACTCTTGGTGCTTTTGCCTGGTCCTTTTGGATCTTTTTGGGCCAGACTTGTGACCATTTTTAGGCAACAAAGGAGAATTTTGATTAAGGATAGTCTCAGGGGTCTGGCCTGTTCCGTTTTGGGGCCAGGTTGGTTCAAAAACATAACCCAGAAAGGAGGGCTCTGATTCAGGCTACACCCTGGATCAATGTGCCTTAAACTAAAAACTGTTTTGTTTGGCTGTGCATATGACTGAAATGCTTTTCTTTGCACTCTTCTCTTGTATGTCTTGAACTAAGATTGTGATTTCTGCCATGTCTTTGTGATTTTAATGCATTTTTTCCTGTTGTGTGAAGCACTTTGAATTGCCTTGTGTACAAATTGTGCTCTACAAATAAACTTGCCTTGCCTTGCTTATTTTTTTGGGACTTTTGGGGCCTGGCTGCTGTCCAGTCTTGGTTTCTATTCAGGATCCACTCAGGGGGCTCTGGCTTGGTTCTTTTAATTCTCTTTTCGGCAAGACTGGTGCCAGACTTAGCCCAAAACCGACAGCTTTGATTCAGGCTGGAGTTTAGGGACTGTGGACTGGTCCTTTTGGCCCTTTTGGGGCACGGCTGGTACACAAAAATAGCCCAGAAAGAAGGGCTATGACGCAGGCTAGACTCTAGAGCCATTTCCCTGGTCCTTTTTGGACTTTTGGGGATACGTTTTGGCACCAACCTGGCCCCAAAATGTCCAAAAGGACCAGGCAAAAGCCCCAAAAGACAAGCCTGAATAAAATCCCTCCTTTTCTGGCCAATTCTTGAAACCAACCTGGCCCCGAAAGGGCTAACCCGACGAGGCCAGAGCCCCCAGAGTCCTGCCTGGATAAAAAATACCTCCTTTTTGGGATAATTCTTTGTGCCAGCCAGTCCTTAAATGTCCCAAAAGGACCTGCCAAAAGCCCCCAGAGTCTAGCCTGAATCAAAATAATCCGTTCTGGGTTAATTTTGGTCAGAAGCCTGGCCCCAGAAGATCCTAAAAGGACCTGCCAAAATCCCCCAGAGTCTAGCCTGCATCAAAGCCCTCCTTCTTTTGGTAAATCTTGGCACTAGACTGGTCCCTAAATGGCTAAAAGGACCAGGCCAGAGTACCCAGAGTCCAGCCTGAAAGTATGCCCTCCTTTCTGGGCTACGTCTTTGAACCAACCTCGCCCCAAAAAGGCCAAACGGAACAGGCCAGAGCCACTAGAGTCTGGTTTGAATAAAAATAATCCTTTCTGGACTAACGTTGGTCATATCTCTGGCCCGAAAAGGGAAAAAGGACAGGCAAAAAGCCCCAAAAGACAAGCCTGAATAAAAGCCCTCCTTTTCTGGCCAATTCTTGAAACCAACCTGGCCCCGAAAGGGCTAACCCGATGAGGCCAGAGCCCCCAGAGTCCTAACTTTGGTCAGATCTCTGGCCACAAAAGGGTAAAAAGGACAGGCCTAAATAAAAGCCCCCAGACTGTGGGCCACAGTCTGGCCCAAAACAGAGCAAAAGGACAGGGGAAATTTCCGCTGAGTCTTTCTTGTATAAAAGCCCTCCTTTCAAGGCTAAGTCTTTACACCATCCTGTCCCCAAAAGGGCCAAACGGATCAAGCCAGAGTCTAGCCTGAATAAAAACCTTCCTTTCTGGGTTAAGTCTTGCCAAAAACCTGGCCCCAAAACAGCCTAATGACCCAGGACCTCAGAGTAAGACTCAAGCAAAGCTTTGACAATCCATTCTGGGAAAAGGCTCGGCACAAGCCTTGCCCCAAAAGGACCAAAATTACCAAACCAGAACCCCCACAGTCTATTCTGAATCTCAGCCCTCTTTTCTGGGCTGTCTTTGCACCAGCCAGTCCCCAAAAGGACCAGCCAAAAGCCCACAGAGTCTAACCTGTGTCAAAACTCTCCTTTCTGGGTTAAGACTGCCCAGCCTGCCCACAAAATGGCCAAAAGGCCAGTGACCCAGAGTCCTGCCTCAAACAAAGCCCTCTTTTCTGGGATAAGTCTGGACACCAACCTGGCCCCAAACTTTCCAAAAGGACCAGGCAAAAGCCCCAAAAGACAAGCCTGAATCAAAGCCCTCCTTTCCTGGCCAATTCTTGAAACCAACCTGGCGCCGAAAGGGCCAACCCGACCAGGCCAGAGCCCCCAGAGTCCTGCCTGAAAAAAAGACCTCCTTTTTGGGCAAATTCTTTGCACCAGCCAAACAGACCCAAAAGGACCTGCCAAAAGCCCCCAGGGTCTAGCC
This sequence comes from Chaenogobius annularis, assembly GCA_015082035.1. NCBI lineage: Eukaryota > Metazoa > Chordata > Actinopteri > Gobiiformes > Gobiidae > Chaenogobius > Chaenogobius annularis. The sequence goes on from BJKM01000752.1 coordinate 18,206, forward strand.
TAACTAAAAATATTCCTTTCTGGGCTATTTCTGGTCACATGACTGGACCCAAAAGGGCAAAAATGACAGGCCAAAAGCCCACAGTGTATAGCCTGAATCAAAGCCCTCTTTTCATGGCTAAGTCTTGGCACCAGCCTTGCTCCCTTAGTCCCAAAAGGACTAGGGAAACGGCTCCAGAGTCTAGCTTGAATCAAAGCCCTATTTTCGTGGCTAAGTCTTGGACCCAACCGGATCCGAAAATCACCAAATGGACCAGGCCAGAGCCCCCAGAGTCTAGCCTGAAATAAAGCATTCCTTCCTGTCGCAAGTATTTGAAGAAGCTTGTCACAAAAATGGCCAGTGCCCCCAGAGTCCAGCCTGAAACAATACCCTCCTTTCTGGGCTAATTTTTTGAACCAACCTGGTCCAAAAACGGCATAATGACCCAGGCCAAAGCCCCCAGAGTCTAGCCTGAATGAAAACCTTCCTTTCTTGGCCAAGTCTTGAAACCAACCTGGCCCCGTAAGGGCCAAACGGACAAGGCCAGAGCCCCCAAAGTTTAGCCAGAAACAAAGCCCTTCTTCTTTTGGTACGTCTTGGCACTAAACTGGTCCCAAAATGGCTAAAGGGCCAAAATCCCCGAGGGTTTAGCCTGAAAAAAATCCATCCTTCCTTGGGTAAGTCAAAGCACTAACCTGGCCCCGAAAGGACAAAGCCCCTCTGAGTCTATCCTGAATAAAACATTTCCTTTGTGTAATATTGGAAACAAGCCTGGCCCCAAAAGATCCAAAAGGACCAGCCAAAAGCCCCAAGTGACTAAGCTAAATCAAAGTGCTTCTTTCCTGGCCGCGTCAAGATACCAACCTCCCCCGCAAGGGCCAACCCGACCAGGCCAGAGCCCCCAGAGTCTAGCCTGAAAAAAGCCCTACTTTCTAAGGTATGTCTATGCACCAGCCTGTCACCAAGAGGGCTAAAAAGAACAGGCCATTGACCCCAGAGTCTAGCCTTCATCAAAGCCCTCATTTCTTGGCTAAATTTGGTTTCAACCTGGCCCCAAAGGGCCAAACAGACGAGGCCAGAGCCCCCTGAGTCAAGCCTGTAACAACACCCTCATTTCTTGGGTAAGTCTTGGCATCAGCCTGTCTCCAAACGGGAAAAAATGACCAGGCCAGTGCCCCTACAGTTGAGCATGAATCAAAGCCCTCCTTTTTGGGCTTGCCACCAACGTTGCCCCAAAAGGGCCAAAGGACCATGGAAATTGCTCCAGGAATTAGCCTTATTAAAAAGCCCTCCTTTCCTTGCTATGACTTGAAACCAGCCCGGCCCCAAAAAGCTTTAATAAAATCCCTCTTTTCTGGGGTAAGTTTATGCACCAGCCTATCATCAAACAGGTTAAAAAGAAACGGCCGTTGCCCCCCCGAGTCTAGCCTGAATCAAAGCTCTCCTTTCTAGGTTAAGATTTGGCACAAGCCTGGCCCCAAAAGGGCCAAAAGGACAAGGCCAGAGCCCCCAGAGTTTAGCCTGAATCAAAGCCCTCCTTTCTCGATTACAATTTGGCACCAGCCAGCCCCCAAAAATGGCCAAAAGAACTAGGCCAGATAAACAAGCCTGTCACCAAAAGGGCTAAAAAGAAATGGCCATTTCCCCCAGAGTCTAGCCTGAATCAAAGCCCTATGGTACTTTTTTCAGAACTAACAATCAATGTTTCATGACCTGTAAGAGCTGATCCTGTAGTAAAATCATTGAAAACAGATATAACTCAAAAACACAACATGATAGACTAAAACTTTAAAATACATATAGTTTAGAATGCCACATCCTACTGACTCAGCAAATATGGCTTAGGTATCTTGTGCACTCTTTTTAGAACACACAAATAACTGTTCAAGGGCTCAAAACGCATATTAGGCAATAAAAACAAGAAAACAACCACAACTTAAAAACGTAATATGATAGAACTAAACTTTAAAGGATATATTGTTTACATTGACAACATCTACTTGCTCAGCATATTTGGTTCATTTATCTCCTGTAGTTTTTTTCAAAACTCAAAATCAACGTTTCATGAGCTGTAAGAGCTGATCCTGCTGTAAAACCATTTAAAACAGCTATAACTCAAAAACGCAACATGATAAACTCAAACTTTAAGAGACATATTGTGTAGAAAATAAGTCCTACTGACTCAGCAAATATGGTTTAGATATCTCGTGCACTCTTTTTTGAACACACAAATAACTGTTCGAGGGCTCAAAACGCATATTAGGCAATACAAACAAAAAAAACCACTATAACTCAAAAAGCAATATGATAGAAGTAAACTTTAACTGATATATTGTGTACATTGACAACATCTATTTGTTCAGCAAATTTGGTTCATTCATCTCCTGTAGTTTTTTTCAGAACTCACAATCAACGTTTCATGAGCTGTAAGAGCTGATCCTGCAGTAAAACTATTGAAAAAAGGTGTAACTTAAAAACGCAACATGATAGACTCATTCTACACAATAAAAGACATATTGTGTAGAATGACCAGTCCTACTGACTAAGCAAATATGGTTTATATATCTTGTGTACTCTTTTCAGAACTCACAAATAACTGTTCGAGGGCTCAAAATGCCTATAAGGCATATTTGGTTCTTTCATCTCCTGTAGTTTTTTTCAGAACTCACAATCAACGTTTCAAGAGCTGTAAGAGCTGATCCTGCAGTAAAACCATAAAAAACATCTGGTGCCTGGACTTGATTCAGGCTACACTCAGGAGTTATTTTCCTGATCCTTTTGTGACTTTTGGGGACAGGCTGGTGCTAATATTTACCCAAGAAAGGGGTGCAACATCTGGTGCCTGGTCGTGGCCCAGAAAGGAGGGCTTTGATTCAGGCTACACTCGGGAGTTATTTTCCTGATCCTTTTAGCTCTTTTGGGGACAGGCTTTTGACCAATCTTACCCTAAAAAGTGGAACTTTTATTCAAGCTTGACTCTGCAGGCTCCAGCCTGGTCCTTAAGGCCAAATTTAGGTCAAGGTTAGTGCCAACACTCACCCCAGGGAGGAGGGCTTTTTCTTTAGGCTAGACTCGGGGGCTCTGTTCGGGACTTTTTGGACCTTTACAGGCCTGGCTTGTGCCAAAACTTAGCCCAGAAAGGAGGGCTTTTATTCAGGTTAGACTGTGGGGGCTCTGGCCTGGTCCCTTTGACCCTTTTGGGGCCAAGTTTGTACCCAAGTTTAGCCCAGAAAGGAGGGCTTTTATTCAGGCTAGAATCTGGAGGCTCTGACCTGGTCTTTTTGCCCTTTTGGGGGCCAGGCTGGTGCCAAATCTAAGCCCAGAAATACTGCCTTTGATACAATCTAGATGCTGGGGGTTCTTGCCTTGTTCTTTTGGCCCTTTTGGGGACAAGCTGGTGCTGGTGATTTGATTCAGACTAGACTCTGGAGCCATTTCCCTGGACCTTTTGTGACTTTTGGGGCCTGTTTTTTTTCAATAAACTGTATCCAAAAGGTAGAAAAAGATTCAGTTGTAGTCATCTGGACTCTGTTTTAGAAAAAACAAAACGTTTCAACTCTCATCCAAGAGTCATTCTCAATCAGAGAAACAAGTCTGAGAGCTCTTGTTTATATCTATATCCTACTCTGTGAATCAAAGAATCAAGAAAGAATCAAACTTCTCCTTTACTTGAATAAGATTGGTCACATCACTGGCCCCACTCGCACACAGAGGACCAGAAACAATTGGTATTATTTGATCGTAAATCATTGATCAACAAAATGTATAAAAGCACTTATTTCTCTTTCGCTGCTGTGCCCTTGTATCTCTCTCTCTTTCCTTATCTGCCCCGGGCTGGAGAGCAACAGGCGACCAAGGCCGTGCTGAAGACACACAGACACTTACACAAAACAAGATTTGGCCTTCACTCACCGTCTGCACATCCCACATCCTAATCTTTGTGTTATCTTGTTTGTGTCCCATGCCCCAATATCCACTGAAAATATCCATCACAATGGCCTCGTGTAATGTACTCAATATGTGTTGTTTATCATTGTATGCTTATTGCTGAACTGCTTTTTCATTTTCCAAGAGTTCAAGTACCCGGTAGGCGCTATGCGGAAGCGAGCAGGCCCCGGTGGCTGGTGCTCTTTATGCATGTCTCTCATGTCGCATCTGTCATCAAGTCACGTTCCTATGTTGTGAATTTGTTCATTGACAATGGCAATAAATATATCCTGATTCCTGATTCCCCTGATTCCTGAAAAGGGCCAAAAGGACGAGGCAAAGTCCCCCAGAGTCTACCCTGAATCAAAACCCTCCTTTCTTGGCTAAGTCTTGGCACTAACCTAGCCCTAAAAGGGCCAAAGGACCAGCACAGAACCCTCAGAGTCTAGCCTGAATACAAATTCTACTTTACATGGCTAAGAATGGTCACAACACTGGCCTTAAAAGGACCTAAAGGAACAGGCAAAAGCCCCCAGAGTTTAACCTGCGTGAAAGCTCTCCTTTCTGGGTTAAGACTTGGTACTAGCCTGGCTCCAATAGAGCAAAAAGGACAAGGCCAGAGCCCCCAGAGTGTAGCCTGAATCAAAACCCTCCTTTCTTGGCTAAGTCTTGGCACCAGCCTGGACAAAAACGCCTCAAAAGGACCAGGGAAATCATTCCTGAGTCTAGCCTGAATCAAAGCCCTCCTTTCCTGGCTAAGTCTTTGAACCAATATGGCCCGAAAAAGGACAAACAGACCATGCCAGAGCGCCCAGATTCTAAGCTGAAACAAAGCCCTCCTTTCTGGGGTAAGTCTTGGCACCAGCAAGTCCAAAAAAGGACCAAAAGGACCATGGAAATTGCTCCAGAGACTGGCCTTATTAATAAGCCCTCCTTTCCTTGCGAAATTTTGAAACCAACCTAGCCCCAAAAAGGGCCGAAAGGACCAAGGAAATGGCCCCAGAATTTAGCCCGTATTAATCCCCTTCTTTTTGGGATAAGGCTTGGCACCAGCCGGGCTCAAATAGAGCCAAAATGACAAGGCCAGAGCCCCCAGAGTCTTGCCTGAATAAAAGCCCTCATTCCTGGGGTAAGTCTTGTAAGTGGGTGTAATCTGCGGCCGATAATAAAACTAGTACAGATATAGAGGAATCAAGTTTATTGGATTGGTACCAAGGTAAAGGAAATGCAGGAACAGAAGAGAGGGATCAGAATAGAATTGATACAACCCAAGGGAGGGAAGACCCCACCACTTGTGTCTCTGGGGTTTTTATGTCTTTCCGGCCCACACCAGAATTCCATATAGGGTCATAACCTATAGCTCCGTTTAAGTCTGACTGACAACAGCACATGTGAGTTTAACTTATATCTGCATATCTCAGGCACATGTATAGACTTTACATACTTACAAACCTAAACCCAAAAGGGCCAAAAGGACCAGGTCAGAGCCCAGAGAGTCTAGCTTGAAACAAAGCCCTCCATTCTTGGCCAAGACCGGGCACCAACCTGAGCCCAAAAGGGCCAAAAGGACAAGGTCAGAGCCCAGAGAGTCTAGCTTAAAACAAAGCTGGACTCCAAAGGGCCAAAGAACCAGAGAAATCGCTCCAGAGTCTACGCTGAAACAAATACCTCCTTTCTGGGGTAAGTCTTGGCACCAGCAGGTCCAAAAAAAGGACATAAAGGAACATGGAAATTGCTCAAGAGACTGGCCTTATTAAAAATCCCTCCTTTCCTTGCGAAATTTTGAAACCAAACTGGCCCCAAAAGGGCCAAACGGACCAGGCCAGAGCCCCCAGAATCTAGCCTGAATAAAAGCCTTCCCTCCTCAGGTAAGTCATAGCACACTAATCTGGCCACAAAAAGGCTAAAAGGACCAGGCCAGAGCCCCCTGAGTCTATCATGAATCAAAATTCTCCTTTTTGAGCCAACATTGGTCATAAGCCTGGCCACGAAAGGGCCAAAAGGACCAAGAAAAAGCTCCCTGAGTCTAACCAGAAATAAAAGCCCTCCTTTTTGGGTTAAGTTTTAGATCCAGCCTAGACCCAAAAGGGCCAAACGGACCAGGGAAATGACTCCAGTGTCAAGCCTTAATCAAAGCCCTTCTTTCCTGGCTAAGTCTTGGACCCAACCTGATCACAAAAGGGCCAAACGGACCAGGCCAGAGCCCCCTGAGTCCAACCTGAATAAAAGCCCTCCTTCCTGGGGAAAGTCATTGCACTAACTTGGCCCCAAGAGGGCAAAAAGAACCAGCCCAGAGCCCCATGAGTCTAGCTTAATCAAAATTCTCCTTTACTTGAATAAGATTGGTCACAGGACTGGCCCCAAAAGGGCCAAAAGGATGAGGCAAATTCCCCCAGAGTATACCCTGAATCAAAACCCTCCTTTCTTAGCTAAGTCTTGGCACTAACCTGGCCCTGAAAGGGCCAAAGGACCAGCAAAAAGCCCCCATAGTCTAAGATGAAACAAAGCTCTCCTTTCTGGGGTAGGTCTTGGCACCAGCAGGTCCAAAAAAAAGGACCAAAAGGACCATGAAAATTGCTCCAGAGACTGGTCTTATTAAAAAGCCCTCCTTTCCTTGCTGAATTTTGAAACCAACCTGGCCCGAAAAAGGCCAAACAGACCAGAGTCTAGTCTGAATCAAAACCCTTGTTTCTGGCATAAGTCTTTTCACCAGCCTGTCACCAAAAGGGCCAAAAAGACCCTGGAAATGGCCCCAGAATCTAGCCTGAATGAATCCCCTTTTTTCTGGGATAAGACTAGGCACCAGCTGGGCTCAAATAGGGCCAAAAGGACCAGGTCAGAGCCCCTGGAGTCCAGCCTGAATAAAAGCCCTGCTTTCCTGACTAAGTCTTTGAACCAACCTGGCACGAAAAAGGCCAAACAGACCAGGCCAGAGCGCCCAGAGTCTAGTCTGAATCAAAACCCATTTTTCTGGTATAAGTCTTTTCACCAGCCTGTCACCAAAAGGGCCAAAAGGACCATGGAAATGGTCCCAGAATCTAGCCTGAATGAAATGACTCCTTTACTTGAATAAGATTGGTCACAACACTGGCCTCAAAAGGGCCAAAAGGATGAGGTGAAGTCCCCCAGAGTCTACCCTGAATCAAAACCCTCCTTTCTTGGCACTAACCTGGCCTTAACCTGACCAAACGGTTCAGCACAGAACCCCCAGAGTATAGCCTGAATAAAAATTCTACTTTACATGGCTAAGATTGGTCACAACATTGGCCAGAAAAGGGCCTAAAGTACCAGGCAAAAGCCCCCAGAGTTTAACCTGCTCCAAAGCTCTCCTTTCTGGGTTAAGACTTGGTACTAGTCTGGCCCCAAAAGGACCAAAAGGACGAGGCCAGAGACTCCAGAGTGTAGCCTGAATCAAAACCCTCCTTTCTTGGCTAAGTCTTTGAACCAACCTGGCCAGAAAAAGGCCAAACAGACCAGGCCAGAGCGCGCAGAGTCTAGTCTGAATCAAAACCCGTTTTTCTGGTATAAGTCTTTTCACCAGCCTGTCACCAAAAGGGCCAAAAAGACCAGGGAAATTGACTCAAAATCTAGCCTGAATGAATCCCCTTCTCTCTGGGATAAAACTTGGCACCAGCCGGCGTCAAATAGGGCCAAAATTACAGGGCCAGAGCCCCTAGAGTCTTGCCTGAATAAATCCCTGCTTTCTTGGCCAAGACCGGGCACCAACCCGAGCCCAAAAGGGCCAAAAGGACAAAGCCATAGCCTAGAGAGTCTAGCTTAAAACAAAGCTGGACCCCAAAGGGCCAAAGGACCAGCAGAAAGCCTCCAGAGTACAAGCTGAAACAAATTCCTCCTTTCTGGCTAAGTCTTGGCACCAGCAGGTCCAAAAAAAGGACCAAAAGGACCATGGAAATTGCTCCAGAGACTGGCCTTATTAAAAAGCCCTCCTTTCCTTGCTAAATTTGGAAAGCAACCTGGCCCCAAAAGTGCCAAACAGACCAGGTCAGAGCCCCCTGAGTCTATCAGGACTCATAATTCTCCTTTTCGAGCCAACATTGGACATTGGCCTGGCCCCGAAAGGGCCAAAAGGACCAAGAAAAATCCCCCTGAGTCTAACCAGAATTAAAAGCCCTCCTTTTTGGGTTAAGTTTTAGATCCGAAAAGGGCCAAAGGGAGTAGGGAAAAGCTCCTTAATCAAAGCCCTCCTTTCCTGGCAAAGTCTTGGACCCAACGTGATTATATAAGGGCCAAAAGGACCAGGCCAGAGCCCAGAGAGTCTAGCTTAAAACAAAAGCTCTATTTTTTGGCTAAGTCTTGCCACCAAGCTGAACCCAGAAGGGCCAAAGGACCAGAGAAATTGCTCCAGAGTCTAGCCTGAATTAAAGCCCTCCTTTCCTGGCCAAGTCTTGAAATCAACCTGGGCACGAAAGAGCCAAACGGACCAGCCAAATGCCCAAAGTGTCTGGCCTGAATTTAAGCCCTCCTTCTTGGCTAAGACTTGGCACCAGCTGGTCCCAAAAAGGGCCAAAAGGACCAGGAAAATGGCTCCAGAGTCGAGCCTGCATCAAAGCCCTCCTTTCCTGGCTAAGTTTGAATAAACCTTGCCTCGAAAGGGCCAACCCGACATGGCCAGTGCCCCCAGAATCTGGCCCAAATTAAAACCCTCCTTCCTGTGGTAAGTTTTGATTGACTCAACTTTAAAAGAGATATTGTGTAGAATGACAAGTCCTACTTATTCTGCAAATATGGTTTAGATGCCTCGTTTACTTTTTTTTTTAACTCACAAAGAACTGTTCAAGTGCTCAAAATGCTTATAAGACAATAAAAACAAGAAAACAACCATAACTTAAAAACGCAATATGATAGTACTAAACGATAAATGATACATTGAGTAAATTGACATCATCTGCTGGCTCAGCAAATTTGGGGTATCTATCTCCTGTAGTTTTTCCAAAACTCACAATCAACGTTTCATGAGCTGTAAGAGCTTATCCTGCAGTAAAACCATTAAAAACAGCAATAACTCAAATACACAACATGATAGAATCAAACTTTAAAAGACATATTGTGTAAAATGATGAGTCCTACTGTCTCAGCAAATATGGCTTAGATATCTCCTGCACTCTTTTTAGAACACACAAATGTGTTCATGGGCTCAAAATGCATACAAGGCAATAAAAACAAGAAAACAACCATAACTTAAAAACGTAATATGATAGAACTAAACTTTAAATGATATATTTTTTACATTAACAACATCTACTTGCTCAGCAAATTTGGTTCATTTATCTCGTGTACTTTTTTTCAGAACTCACAATCAACATTTCATGAGCTGTAAGAGCTGATCCTGCTATAAAACCATTTAAAACAGCTATAACTCAGAAACGGAACATGATAGACTCAAACTTTAAAAGACATATTGTGTAGAATGAAAGTCCTACTGACTCAGCTCATGATTTATATATCTCATGTACTAGTTGTTATTTTATTGTATTGCCTTATATGCAGTTTCAGTCATTGAGCAGTTATTTGTGAGTTCTAAAAAAAGGACACCAGATATCCAAACCATTTATGCTGTGTAAGTAGGACTTCTATCATGTTGCATTTTTGAGTCATAGCTGTTTTCAATGGTTTTACAGTAGGATCAGCTCTTACAGCTCATGAAAAGTTGATTGTGAGTTCTGAAAAAACTCCAAGAGAAATATGAACCAAATTTGCTGAGGTAGAAGATAGGTGTAAATGTACTCAATATATCGTTAAAATTTTAGGTCTATCATATTACTTTTTTGAGTTATAGTTGTTATTTTTTTATTGCCTTTTATGCATTTTAAGCCCTTGAACAGTAATTTGTGAATTCTGAAAAAAATGCTCCAGACATCTTAACCATATTTGCTGAGTAAGTAGGATGTGTCATTCTACACAATATGTATTTTAAAATTTGAGTCTATAATATTGTGTTGATGAGTTTTCGCTGTTTTCAGTGATTTTACTAAAGGATCAGCTCTTACAGCTCATGAAACATTGATTGTGAGTTATTAAAAAAACTGCAAGAGATATATGAAACAAATTTGCTGAGCAACTAGATGTTTTCAATGTACTCAATATATCGTTTAAAGTTTTAGGTCTATCATATTGCGTTTTAGTTATTGTTGTTTTTTTTTTTTATTGCCTTAAATGCAAATTCAGCCCTTGACAAGTTATTTGTCAGTTCTGAAAAAAATGCTCCAGACATCTTAAACCATATTTGCTGAGTAAGTAGGATGTGTCATTCTACACAATATGTATTTTAAAATTTGAGTCTATAATATTGTGTTGATGAGTTTTCGCTTGTTTCAGTGATTTTACTAAAGGATCAGCTCTTACAGCTCATGAAACATTTGATTGTGAGTTATTTAAAAAAACTGCAAGAGATATATGAAAACAATTTGCTGAGCAACTAGATGTTTTCAATGTACTCAATATATCGTTTAAAGTTTAGGTCTATCATATTGCGTCTTTAGTTATTGTTGTTTTTTTGTTTTTATTGCCTTAAATGCAAATTCAGCCCTTGACAAGTTATTTGTCAGTTCTGAAAAAAAGCACATAAGATATCTAAATCGTATTTGCTGGGTAGGTAAGACTCGTCATTCCACACAATATGTCTTTTAAAGATTGAATCTATCATGTTGCATTTTTGAGTTATGGCTGTTTTCAATAGTTTTACTGCAGCTCATGAAACGTTGATTGTGAGATCTGAAAAAAACTAGAAGAGCTATATGAAGCAAATGTACAGAACAAGTAGATGTTGGCAATGTACTAAGTTTAGGTCTATTATATTACTTTTTTGAGTTATAGTTGTTATTTTTTGTATTGCCTTATGTGCATTTTAAGCCATTGAACAGTTATTTGTGAGTTCTAAAAAAAAGTATACCAGATATCCAAACCATATATGCTGAGTAAGTAGGACTTGTGATTCTAAACAATATGTAGTTTAAAGTTTGAATCTATCATGTTGCATTTTTGAGTTATAGCTGTTTTCAATGGTTTTAATGCCGGATAAGCTCCGACAGCTCATGAAACATATATTGAGTTCTGAAAAAAGCTACAAGAGATATATGAAGCAAATTTGTTGAGCAATTAGATGATGTCAATGTACTCAATATATCGTTTAAAGTTTAGGTATATCATATTGTGCTTTTTATTTATTGTTGTTGTTTTTTTATTGCCTGAAATGCAAACTCAGCCCTTGAACAGTTATTTTTCAGTTTTGAAAAAAAGCACATGAGATATCTAAACCAAATTTGCTGAGTAAGTAAGACTCGTCATTCTACACAATATGACTTTTAAAGATTGAAATTATCATGTTGCATTTGTGAGTTATAGCTGTTCTCAATTGTTTTACTGCTGTATCAGCTCTTACAGCTCATGAAACGTTAATTGTTTGTTCTGAAAAAAGTACAGTAGGGCTTTGATTTAGGCAAGACTCTGGCGGCTTTTGCCTGGTCTTTTTGGTCTTTTTGGCCTTTTTCGGGCCAGGCTTGTGATCAGTCTGAACCCAGAATGGAGACTTTAGGTTCAGGCTGGACTGGTTATTCTGGCCCAGTTCTTTTGGCCCTTTTGGGCCCAGGCTTGTACCAAGACTTAACCAAGAAAGGAGGGTGTTGTTTCAGGCTAGACTCAGGGGGCTCTGGTCTAGTCTGTTTGACACTTTTGGGGCCAGGTTGAATCAAAAATGTAGCCAAGATAGGAGGGCTTTGATGAAGGCGAGACTCTGGGGTCAGTTGCCTGTTCTTTTTAGCCCTCTTTGGCGACAGGCTGGTGCATAGACCTACTCCAGAAAGGAGGGCTTTTTTTTCATCCTAGGCTTTGGGGGCTCTGGCCTGGTCCGTTTGGCCCTTTCGGGGCCAGGTTGGTTTCAAGACTTGGCGCAGAAAGATGAGTTTTTTTGATTCAGGCTCGGGCTCTGGCCTGTCCTTTTGGAAATTTTGGGGACAAGCTGGTGCCAAATTTTAACCTAGAAAGGAGGGCTTTGATTCAGGCTACACTCGGGGGGCAATGGCTGTTTCTTTTTAGCCCTTTTGGTGACAGGCTGGTGAATGAATTTAGCCCAGAAAGAAGGGCTTTGTTTCAGGCTAGATTCTGGGGGCTCTGTCCTGGTCTTTTTGGTCCTTTCGGGGCCAGGTTGGTATCACGACGTGGCCAGGAAAGGAGCACTTTGATTTAGGCTAGTCTCTTTGGGGCTTTTGGCTGGTCCTTTTGGATTTTTTGGGGCCAGGCTTGTTGCCAATATTACACAAAGGATTTTTTTTATTCAGGATAGACTCAGAGGGGCTCTAACCTGGTCCTCTTTGCCCTTTCGGGACAGGTTAAGTGCTTTGACTTACCAAGGAAGGATAGCTTTGTTTCAGGTCCTGGGGGCTTTTGGCTGGTCCGTTAGGGCCTTTTGGGAACTGGGCAAAGACATAGCCAAGAAAGGAGGGATTTTATTCAGGCTAGACTCTCTGGGCGATTGGCTGCTTTTTTTGGCTCTTTTTGGACCGCCCGGCTTGTGTCCAATCTTAGCCCAGAAACGAGAATTTTGTTTCAGGCTCGACTCTGGAGGCTCTGGTCTGGTCCGAGGGTTAGGTTGGGTCCAAGACTTACCCCAGTATGGAGGGCTTTGATTCAGGCTAAACTCCGGGGGGACTGGCCTTGTCCTTTTGGCCCTTTTGGGCCAAGCTGGTTCCAGACATAGCGCAGAAAGGAGGGCTTCGATACATGCTCGACTCTGGGGCCAATTCCATGGTCCTTTGGCCCTTTTGGGGTCAGGCTGGTTCCAGAAAGGAGGGTGTTGTTTCAGGCTAGACTCATGGGGCTCTGACCTGGTCTGTTTGGCCCTTTTGGGGCCAGATGGATCCAAAACTTAGCCCAGAAAGGAAGGCTTTGAATCAGGCGAGACTCTGGGGACAACGGCCTGTATTTTTTTGACCCTTTTGGTTTAAGGCTTGTGCCAAGACTTACCCCAGAAAGGAGGGCTTTGTTTTCAGCTAGACTCCGAGGCCAATTAAATGGTCCTGTGACCCTTTTGGGGACCGGCTTGTGCCAAGACTTACCCCAGAAAGGAGGGTTTTGATTTAGACTAGATGCCGGGGCCTCTGGCCTGGTCCGTTTGGCCCTTTTTAGGCCAGGTTGGTTCCAAGACTTAACCCAAAAAGAGGGCTTTTATTCATGCTCAACTCTGGGAGCACTGGATTGGTCATTTTTCCCGTTTGTGACAGGCTGGTGCCAAGACTTTCCCAAGAAAGGAAGGTTTTGTTTCATGCTAGACTCAGGGGACTCCGTCCTGGTCCTTTTGGGCCTTTTGGGGCCAGGCTTGTGTCGATTCTTTTCCGAGAAAGTAGGATTTTGATTCAAGTTACTCTGAGGGATTTGGTCTAGTCTTTTTGGCCCTTTTGGTGACAGGATGGTGAAAAGACTTACCCCAGAAAGGAGGGCTTTGTTTCAGGCTTGACTTGAGTCTTCCTTTTGGCCCTTTTGTGGCCAGGCTTGTGAACAATCTTAGCCCAGAAGGATCATTTGGATTCTGGCTTAAGTCTGGGGGTTCTAGCATGGTCCTTTTTGCCATTTTTGGGCCAAGCTTGTGACTCTGGTTTATCTGGCCTAGTTCTTTTGGCTTTTGGGGGGAGCTAGCTGGTGCCAAGTCTTAAACTAGAAAGGAAGGCTTTAATTCAGGCTAGACTCTGGGGCAAATGGCCATTTCTTTTTAGCCCTTTTGGTGACAGGCTTGTGACTCTGGTTTATCTGGCCTAGTTCTTTTGGCCATTTTTGGGGCCAGGCTGGTAGTCTTGGCACCAGCCAAGAAAGGTGGGTTTTGATTCAGGGTAGACACTAGGGGCCTTGTCCTTTTGGCCCTTTTGTTTGCCAGCTGGTGCCAAGTCTTAACCCAGAAAGGAGAACTTTGACACAGGCTTTACTCTGGGGGCTCTTTCCTCGTTCATTTGGCCCATTTTCGGTCCAGATTGGATCTACAACTAAGCCCAGAAAGGAGGGCTTTGAATCTGGCTAGACTCTGGGGACACCGATCTGTTTTTTTTTTTTTTTGGCCCTTTTTGGTTTTTAGGCTTGTGCCAAGACTTACCCCGGAAAGTAGGGATTTGTTTCAGGCCTGACTCTGAGGCCATTTAAACGGTCCTTTAGCCCTTTTGGGCCAGGTTTCTGACAAGACTAAGCCCAGAAAGGAGGCTTTGATTCAGGCTTGTCTCATCGGGCACTGGTCTGGTCCTGTTGGCTATTTCGGTGTCAAGCTTGTAAAAATACTTACCACAGAGAGGGGTGCTTTGTTTCAGGCTAGACTCTGGGGGCAAAGGCACATACTTTTTAGCCCTTTTGGTGACCAGTGTGGTGCATAAGCTTACCCCAGAAAGGGAGACTTATTTTCAGGATAGACCACAGCGGCTTTTTCTTGGTCTTTTTGGCCCTTTTGGAGGCAGGCATGTGACCAATCTGATCCAAGAATGGAGAGCTTTTGGGTTCAGGTTGGACTGCTGAGCTTTTGATTGGTCCTTTTTACTTCCCTTTTGGGGCCAGGCTTGTGCCAGGCTAGTTCTTTTGGCCATTTTTTTGAGACAGGCTAGTGCCAAATCTACCCCACAAAAAGAGGGAATTGTTTCAGGCTAGACTCTGGGCCTTGGCCTTGTCCTTTTTGTCCCGTTGATGACAGGTCTTTGCCCAGTCTTAGGCTAGACTCTGGGGACACCGTTTTTTTTTTTTTTGGCCCTTGTAGTTTAAGCTTGTGCCCAAGACTTTCCCCAAAAGGAGGCTTTGTTCAGCTCGACTCTGAGGCCATTTAAACGGTCCTTTAGCCCTTTTGGGCCAGGTTTCTGACAGGACTAAGCCAGAAAGGAGGCTTTGATTCAGGCTAGTCTCAGGGGGCACTGGTCTTGTCCTGTTGGCGATTTCAGTGTTCAAGCTTGTAAAAATACTTACCACAGAAAGGGGGCTTTGTTTTAGGCAAGACTCTGGGAGCTCTGCCTGGTCCTTTTGGCCCTTTTGAGGCCAGGCTTGTGACCAATGTTAGCCCAAAAAGGATCATTTTGATTCCAGCTAGACTCAGGGGTCTCTGGCCTGGTCCGTTTTGGCCCTTGTAGTTTAAGGCTTGTGCCAAGACTTACCCCATAAAGAAGGGCTTTGTTTCAGGCTCGACTCTGAGGCCATTTAAAACGGTCCTTTAGCCCTTTTGGGCCAGGTTTCTGAAGGACTAAGCCCAGAAAGGAGGGCTTTGATTCAGGCTAGTCTCAGGGGCACTGGTCTTGTCCTGTTGGTGATTTCAGTGTCAAGCTTGTAAAAATAACTTACCACAGAAAGGGGGCTTTGTTTTAGCCAAAGACTCTGGGAGCTCTGCCTGGTCCTTTTGGCCCTTTTGAGGCCAGGCTTGTGACCAATGTTAGCCCATAAAGGATCATTTTGATTCCGGCTAGACTCAGGGGTCTCTGGCCTGGTCCGTTTTGGCCCTTTTGGGTTCAAGTTTGTGCCAAGACTTACCCCAGGAAGGAGGGCTTTAATTCAGGCTAGACTCTGGGGACTCTGGCCGGGTCCATTTGGCCCTTTTGGGGCCAGGGTGGTGCCGGGTGTTCACACAGAAAGGAGAACTTTGTTAAAGGCTAGACTGGGAGCCATTTCCCTTGTCCTTTTTGCCCTTTTTGGGCCTGGCTGGTGCAAAGACTTATCCCAAAAAGGATCTATTTGATTTTTACTAGACTCTGGAGCCATTTCCCTGTTCCTTTTTGCCCTTTTCTGGGCCTGGCTGGTGCAAAGACTTAGCCCAGAAAGAAGGGACTTTTTTTCAGGCTAGAATCTAGGAACTTTTATCTGGTCCTTTTGGCCCTTTTGATGCCAGGATTATCACCAATGATATCCCATAAAGGAGAATTTTGAATCAGACAAGACTCTGGGGGCTCTGAAAGGAAAACTTGGTAACAGGTTAGACTGGGGGCTCTTGCCTGGTCCGTTTGGCCCTTTTTGGGGTCCATGTTGGATCAAAAACGTAGCGCAGAAAGGAGGGCTTTGTTCCAGGCTGGACTCTGGGGGCACTTGCCTGTTCCTTTTGGACCTTTTTTGGGCCAGGCTGGTTCAAAGACTTAGCCAGGAAAGGAGGGCTTTGATTCAAGCTTGACTCTTTGGACATTTGGCTGGTCCGTTTGGCCCTTTTGGGGACAGGTTAGTGCAAAAACATACCCAAGAAAGGAGGGCTTTGTTTCAGGCTAGACTGGGGTCTTTGGCCTGGTCCATTTGGCTCTTCTGGGGCCAGGTTGGTTTCATGACTAGGCCAGGAAAAAGGATTTTGATTCAGGCTAGACTCTGGAGTGATTTTCCTGGTCCTTTTGGGACTTTTTGGGCCAGGTTGGTGCCAAATCTTAGCCAAGGAAGGAGGGTTCTGATTCAGGCTAGACTGGGGGCTGTTGCCTTGTCTTTTTGGCCCTTTTGGGACCAGGCAGGTGCCAAGTCTTAACCCATTAAGGAGAGCTTTGACACAGGCTTGACTATGTGGGCTCTGGCCTGGTCCGCTTGGCCCTTTTTTGGACCGGCTTGTGACCAATCTTAGCCCAGAAAGGAGAATTTTGGTTCAGGCTAGACTCTGGGTAATCTGGCCTACTGCTTTTTGCCCTTTTTGGGCTAGGTTTGTGCCCTAGCATAGCCCAGAATGGAGGGCTTTGTTTCAATCTAGATTTTGGGGGCACTTGCCTCTTCCTTTTGGACCTTTTAGGGCAAGGCTGGTTCAAGACGTAGCCCAGAAAGGAGGGCTACAATTCAGGCTAGACTCTAGGGGCTCTGGCCTAATCTGTTTGGCCTTTATTCGGGCCAGGTTGTTTCAAAGATTTAGCCAGGGAAGGAGGGCTTTAATTCAGGCTAGACACTTGGATCATTTCCCTGGTACTTTTTGCGCTTTTGGGGCCAGTGTTGTAACCAATTTTAGCCAAGTAAAGGAGAATTTTAATTCAGGCTAGACTTTGGGGGCTCTGGTCCGTTTGGCCTTTTTTCGGGCAAGGTTGGTCGAAAGACTTAGCCAGGAAAGGAGGGCTTTAATTCAGGCTAGACTCTGTGGGCATTTGGCTGGTCCTTTTTGCCCTTTGGGGACAGGCTGGTGCCAAGACTTACCCCATAAAGGATGGCTTTGATTCAGACTAGACTCTGGGGGCTTTCAGCTGGTACTTTTGGCCCTTTTGGGGCCAGGTTTGTGACCAATGTTAGCCCAGAAGGGAGTATTTTGTTTCAGGCTAGAATCTGGGGGCTCTGGCGTTGTCCGTTTGACCCCTTCTGAGCCAGGTTGATTTCCAGACTTATCCCAGAAAAGAAGGCTTTCATTCAGGCAAGACTCTGGGGGAACTGGTCCTTTTCACTCTTTTGGGCCAGGTTATTCAGGCTAGACTCTGGTGCTCTGCGTTTGGCCCTTTGGCCAGGTGGGTTTCGAACAATTTGCCAGGAAAGGAGGGCTTTGATTCAAGCTGGACTCTTGAGCCATTTCGCTGGTCCTTTTGGGACCTTTCGGGCCCAGCTGGTGCACAGATTTAACCCATTAAGAAGGGATATAATTTAGACCAGACTCTGGGGCCTCTGGCCTGGTCATTTTTTCCATTTTGGGGGTCCATCCTAAATCAAAGCCCTCCTTCATGGGGTAAGTCTTGGCACCAACTTTAACCCAAAAGGGCCAAACGGACCAGGCCAGAGCCCGCAGAGTGCATTTTGATTCAAAACCCTCGTTTCTGGGAAAAGACTCGGCACCAGCCTGGCCCCAAAAGGGCCATAAGGACCTGGCCAGAGCCCACAGAGTCTAGCCTGAATCAAAGCCCTCCTTTCTTGGCCAAGACCAGGCATGAGCCTGGCCCCAAAAGGGCAAAAATGACCAGGCCATAGCCCACAGAGTCTAGCCTGAATCAAAACCCTCCTTTCTGGGCAAAATCTTGCCACCAACATGGCCCCAAAAAGGCCAAAGGACCATTGAAATGGCCCCAGGGTCTAGCCTGTATAAAAGCCTTTCTCTTCTGGGCTAAGTTTTTGCACCAACCTGACCCCAAAAGGGCAAAACGGACCAGGCCAGAGTCCCAAGAGTCTAGCCTGAATCAAAGCCCTCCTTTCTGGGCCTGGACCAGGCACAAGCTTGGACCCCAAATGGGCCAAAAAGACCAGGCCTTCAATTGGGGGCTTCTATTCAGGATCCACTCTGGGTGCTCCACCCAGAATAGAAGCCCTTTCTGGGCTAAGACTGGGCACCAACATTGCCCCAAAAGGGCAAAAACTACCGGGTCAGAGCCACCTCGAGTCTAACTTTAATCAAAACACTCCTTTTTATGTAAAGACAAGCCCCAAAAGGGCCAAAATGACTAGGCCAGAAGCCCCAGAGTCTCGTTTGAATCAAAACCCTCCTTTTTGGGCTAAGACTCGGCACCAGCCTGTCCCCAAAAGGGCCAAAAGGACCAGGCCAAGAGGCCCCAGAGTCTAATATGAATTAAAGCCCTTCTTTATGGGCTAATTCTGTGCACGAGCCAGCCCCCAGAAGTCCCAAAAGGACCAGGGAAATTGCTCCAGAGTCTAGCATGAATCAAAGCCCTTCTTTCCTGGCAGTGTTCGAACCAACCCAGCCGCAAAAGGGGCAAACGGACCAGGCCAGAGCCCCCAGAGTCTAGCCTGAATCACACCCCTCCTTCCTGGGGTAAGTCTTGTCACTAACCTGGCCCAAAAGGGCCAAAAGGATCACACCAGAGCCCCCAAAGTCTAGTATGAATCACATCCCTCCTTCCTGGGGTAACTCTTGTCACTAACCTGGCCCAAAAGAGGTCAAAGGACCACGCCAGAGCCCCCAGAGTCAGCCTGAATCAAAATTCCCCTTTCTGGGCTAAGATTGGTCACAATTCTTGCCCAAAAAAGGGCCAAAAGGACAAGGCCACATCAAGGCATCATCTGGAACATCCGGGTTGGGGATGCTCAGGTGCAGACACCAGAGATGTGCAAAGTGCACCATCACGTCCTCTCCCAAACGAGGGCTCCATCACAATGGCAGCATTTTGCACCATTGCATGTAGCTCCCACAATGTCTTGGCTGTTGTGAACAGTCCAAAGACATCCATGGCCAAAGTGTAGTGGCCTGGGGCACTGTGAACAGAAGCATTACAGACACTTCAGGAACAGAAACTATAGCCTTAAGGGGATATATTGTATATTTATAGCATTACATAAGCATGTAATGCTTACATAAGCAATAATGATTGAAGTAGAAGTTGTGATTGTGCACATTTAAAGAATTATGTAATCAGAGGTGGGTAGTAATCAGATACATTACTCAATTACATTTACTTGGGCATGTTTTTTTAGAAATTGTACTTAAAGTAACTTTGTAACACTACTTTTTGCTCCTAGTTGAGTATATTTTAGTTTAAACAGTGTGTTACTGAAGTTTTAGTTCCTCTTCCCACTGTCAGTAACTATCAGTAAGTGAGCTATCCTTCAGATATGATCTAATTTCTGTAAATATCCTTTAAATGTAGCACAAAATATAGCATTTCTTGTGTCTGTTGTTTGTCACTCCAATTACATTTACCTCAAATTATAATGATTATGAGGTTATGCTCAGTTAATCTTTCTTGCTCTTGAGTAATAGTGTCCTCGATTAACTTTTACTTTTAACTTCTTAGACCACAACTTGCACATCTATTTGAGTTATATTATCGTACATGTAATTGAGGCACTTATTGTTCCAGGGTATTTTATTATTATTGAGTGACTGCATTCTAGAAATTCTTTGTAGATATTTCTCGTGTGATTACTTGCTTTTGGTATTCCTCTGTGTTGTTATTTTTTCAGGATTCGTCTTCAAATTTTCCCTATCTCTTTGAATGGCGGAATGTTGGTGATGTTGCGGGATGTTGGAGGTTTATGACATCATCGTCATCAGAATCAGAATTATCGATACCAATAACCTGTCAACTATTATGATTGGTGCTCTAGCGCCACCTACAGGAGTGCATAAACATTACTTTGACTTTTATTAGTGAAATTCTGCAGAGCATTACTTGACGTGCCCTGGATCTTAAAAATCAATCAGACCTTTGCCCCATTTTGCAGATTGACCTCTCGGACCCTCCACACCGAAGGGTCCGGCATTAATAATAATTCATAATTTATTTTTATGTGTTTGTTAGCCCCTGCTGGCTAATCATGAAAAATACACATCTGACATGTACATCTCCCGGGCTCTGTGACGAGCAGGTCGGATCACAGCTGACCCTGCTCACCCTGGACATGGTCTATTTGAACCACTCCCCTCAGGCAGGAGGCCACTCCCCTCAGGCAGGAGGCTACGGTTCATCCGGACCAGAACCTCCCGCCACAACAATAGTGTCTTTCCCTCTGCCATTGGGCTCATGAACACTTCTAAACACTTGCCACTTTAACTGCAACTATTCAATCAGTGAGTGATTTAGGTGTTTAGACCTAATACTTAGGCGTTAAGTATTAATTTCGACACCAACAGACTTATGTCACAAGTGTACATTTTAAAGTACATGCTCATTATAAGGCAGAAGCATCCTGGTATGATGTAGTGAGGTTCTGTACATACACTCCTGCGCACTCGCTGAGGTCTGACAGCCAGCTCCAATTTCTTGTCCCAAAAAACGGGCCTTTATTCTTTACCCTCCATTCTTTCAACTTTATTGCGTCGGCGGCTTTATTCTTTAGACTTTATTCTTTAAGCTTTATTCTTTCCACTTTATTCTGTACACTTTCTTCTTTAGACTTCTATGCAGTCTTCTAAAGACTTTATTGTTTAGACTTCATTCTTTACACTTTATTCTGTAGACTTTATTACGCATCAAGACCTGATGAGGGGAGTGGTTCAAATAGACCATGTCCAGGGTGAGAAGGGTCAGCTGTGATCCGACCTGCTCGTCCCAGAGCACTGGAGTATATAGACGTGTGAAAAAGTGCCTTTTTTGTTTTTGGATTAGGCAGTCACTCGCAATGGCTTCCTGCCATTGCCGTTTCTAGTTGTTATTATTATTCTATTTTCCACATTAATCCCCGTTTTTCGGTGGGCCGCACAGGTCGCATTCCTTGTCCGATTTACGTCTTTCAAAGTTCAGGTTGTAGATGCTTCTCTCGTGATTCCTGGACTTGCTTTCGAGTAGTCCTCAGCCTTGTCATTCTTTTAGGATTCGTCTTCAAACTTTGGTCGTTTCCCTCTCTCTTGGCTTTCACAGGTCACATTTCTTGACCAACTTTCGTCATTCAAAGTTCAGTTTTCTCAGGATTCTTCTTACAATTTTCCCTGTCTTGTAAAGTGGCGGAATGTTGGCGATGTTGCGGGATGTTGGGGGATGTTGGAGGTTTGTGACATCATCGTCATCAGAATCAGAAAGGGTTTATTTCTATTGTCAATGAACAAAATTCACAAATATAGGAACTTGTCTCGGCCTAAAGATGCAACATAAAACACTGATCAATAATAAAAACAACATATATTCAATCCAAAGGGCATGCATTAATACATCATTTTAAATTACTATAGTATAACATAAAAATAGGCATTATTATGTACACAAAAATTACAGTTACATTTACAGTTGTAGTTTAGAAAGTGACAGTGCAGTGAGTAATTGAATAGTTGCAGTTAAAGTGGCAGGTGTTTAAGAAGTGTTCATGAGTCCAACGGCAGAGGGAAAGAAACTATTCTTGTGGTGGAAGGTTCTGGTCCGGATGGACCGTAGCGTACTGCTTGAGGGGAGTGGTTCAACTAGAGCATGTCCAGGGTGAGAAGGGTCAGCCTGCTCGTCCCAGAGCCCTGGAGTATATAGACGTGTGAAAAAGCGCTTTTTTTTTTGCAGTAGGTAGTCACTCGCAGTGGCTGACCCATTTTATCACAAATGCAAATAATTGATATGTGGTTTATCACATTTGTATTCAAGTATATTTGTGTTTTGCCACCATAATGTGTTGCCTTTTTAAGGGTATAAAAAGCCAAATGCTTACAATCAGTGAAAATAATAGAGAATCAAACCTTTTCAACTCTATTTTCGGCAGGTTTAATTCTGGATGCCTATAAATATAATATAAATATACAATACAGGCGACACCACAACATGCATAGGAAGCTTACAGAATTACTACTTGGGCATGTTATATTTACCTCATTTAGTCCAGAGGCACATTTGAGACGATGGCGATGATTTGGACTGTTTGGAATGCCCAACATGTCACAGAGTCTGCCCCAGAGACATCCTTTTTGGCCATGTTTAGGTCATATTGGTTGTCATATGTCATATGTCGAGTCAGAACCCTGGCTTCTTCTCTGACGACAGATGCGTGTGTAGTGTTAGCTTTGGAAGCCAGGGTTACGGAGTTAGAAGCACGGATCCACTGTTTGGAGGAGCTTAAGTCTAGCTATAGCTAGGTTGTAGCATCAGGCTTACCGGACCGTGCGTCAGGACGCAGCGTTAGCATTAGCAGCGCTAGCAAGGCTAAGACTAGCCCCTCAGTGCCTCCCACGCACTAGACCAGGATCAAAATAGGGACCAATTTGTGACAGTTCGGAAGGAACAAGGCGCTAAACACGAGCCCGTAGTGCACCGTGCGCTTCTCGTCTACAATAGGTTTTCTCCCCTCAGCGATCACACGCCCGCTGAATGGACTCGTAATACTCTGGTAATTGGAAGTTCTATAGTCAGAGACGTGAAGCTACCAGCGTCAAGTGTTAGATGTTTACCAGGGGCCAGAATGGGTGACATCGAAGGAAACCTTAGGAGGCCAGAATGGGTGACATCGAAGGAAACCTTAGGCTTTTAAAGCAGAGTAGACAGAGGTTCCGCCGAATCGTGATTCACGCAGGCGGTAACGACGCCCGGCAGAGACAATCAGAGGTGCTCAAATTACAAGTAGGTGCGGTGTGTGAATTGGCAAAGACGATGTCAGAGACCGTAATATTTTCTGGTCCCCTGCCCAATCGGATCAATGCTGAACTGTACAGCCGCTTTTCAGCATTCAATTGCTGGTTATCTACTTGGTGCCGTCAAAACTATGTAGTCTTTGTTGAAAATTGGAGTGCGTTTTAGGGAAAGCCCGGGCTCATACGCAGGGATGGAATCGATCCGACTTCGGAGGGTACATCCCTTTTAGTTCGGAATTTGACCGATAGCCTTAGTCGTCTAAAGTGATCACCCAGGGATGGGCGCAGAGCAGCAGTGTAAGACGATCCTCTGTTACTGAGCTCTCGCCCGTTCTGTCATGAATTTAGTGTTCAGACTCTAGGCAGATAGAGACTGTGTGTGTCCTTCGTGCAAATAATGTCAAGAAGTCAAACCTCAGAAAAGCTAGTTCAGGCGTCAGACCAAAGAACTTAATAAAAATAACATTCACAAATGATACAAATAGATAAGAAATAGATAAGTATGTAAAATGTGGACTGCTAAACATTAGGTCAATTTCCTCTAAATCGCTTTTAGTTAATGAATTAATTAATGATTGTAATAGATCTTCTGGCTCTAACTGAAACTTGGCTTCAACAAGATGATTATGTCAGACTAAATGAGTCCACCCCACCCACTCATGTTAACTTTCAGACTGCCAGGAGCACAGGTCGAGGTGGTGGTGTGGCAGTGATCTCACACTCAAGCCTACTCTTGAGTCCTAAAATTACTAATGCATTTCGCTCATTTGAAAGCCTCATGATGTAAACTTGTGTACATAGAAATGCCTATTGTAAACTTGTGTACATAGAAATGCCTATTTTTATTTTTATTGTATAGTAATTTTAAATTGCTTCCTAATGCATGCCATTTTTTGATTGAATATATGTTGTTTTATTATTACTCAGTGTTTTATGTTGCACCTTAAGGCCGAGACAAGTTCCTATGTTTGTGAATTTTGTTCATTGACAATGGCAATAAACTCTTTCTGATTCTGATCTGATGCTATCAATCACATGTCCAAATTGGAGAAACCAAAAAGGAGTCCAGTTCGTGGTTCTCTACCGACCTCCTGGTCCCTATTCAGAGTTTTTAACAGTTCTCAGACTTTATATCAAACTTGGTGTTAGACTGGGATAAAGTAGTGATAGTTGGAGTTTCAATATCCACGTGAACGTGAACAATAACTCTCTCAGTAATTCTTTCAACGCCCTGTTAGATAGCATTGGTTTTGCTCAAAATATAAATAAACCAACTCACAGTCACATGCACACTCTAGATCTTGTTCTAACATATGGAATAGAGATTAGTGACATCATTGTCTTCCCTCAAAACCCTATACTGTCATATAATTTCCTAATTACCTTTCAGTTTGTTCTTAAAGATTATCCAACCCCACAAAATAAAGTCATCATGAAAAGGACAATATCGGAAAATTCTATCTCAAAGTTCAAAGAAATAATAGAGGCAATATTCAGCGACATGTCATGTGATCCTGCCGAGAACAGCCTTAGTCCCAGTGTAAGTGATCAATTTGTCGACTTGACAAATGCCTCCCCCATGGTACAACGAAGAACTGCGTTCACATAAACAAAGAGTTAGAAAATTAGAAAGACCATTTCGTCGCTCCCACACGGAGGAATCCCTAAAAGCATGGATATCTGACTACTGTCCTATAAGCAGGCTCTGCGTAAGGCCCAAACCAGATACTATTCAAATTTAATAGAAGTCAACAAAAATAACACTAGATTTCTTTTCAGCACTTTAGCCAGGCTAACAAACTGTCAAAGCGCAGTTGAGCCTCAATCCCAGCTACTCTCAGCTCTATAGATTTTCTTCTATTTTTTGACAATCAAATAAAAACAATCAGAAATAAATTAGATGAAACTACTCCCACAATTAGCCCTGAACAAGCCCAAACTGTAAAACTAGTGTCCCATATTAAACCCATCAGTAACACTAGAAAGGTTCACTGCTGTTGATCAAGCAGAGATAACTTCAGCCATTATGTCCTCTAAAACATCATCTCGTATTCTAGACCCGATTCCAAGCAGACTCCTCAAAGTCATTCTCCCCCTAATTATAGATTCTATTCTTAATATAATAAATACTTCACTGAAAAGTGGTTATGTTCCACAGTCCTTCAAACATGCAGTCATTAAACCGCTTCTGAAAAAGCCTAATCTTGATTCTGACCAGTTGATAAACTACTGACCTATTTCAATTTAACCCTTTGTCTCTAAAATCCTTGAAAGTATTGTAGTTAAACAGCTTTGTCGCCATCTTCAGGACAATAACTTATTCAAAGTTTTCCAGTCAGGGTTCAGAGCCCACCACAGCACTGAAGCTGCACTAGTTAAAGTCACAAATGATTTGTTATTAGCTCCTGACGATGGACTGGTCTCAACCCTGGTTCTATTGGACCTCAGTGCAGCGTTCGACACCATCGACCACAACATTCTAGTGCAGAGGTTAGAATCTGATGTAGGTGTCAGAGGGACAGCCCTCAGCTGGTTTAAATCCTACCTATCGGATAGGTACGAGTTTGTTCATGTAAACCAGAGCTCCTCACCCTGTTCTAAAGTAACCTACGGTGTGCCACAAGGTTCAGTTCTCGGTCCAATTCTGTTTACTCTTTATATGCTGCCGTTAGGTAATATTATCAGAAAGCACTAACTTCCACTGCTATGCAGATGACACACAGCTGTATTTGTCGATGAAACCCGATCAGACCGATCTAGCAGACAGACTTGGTGGCTTGTGTGAAGGATATAAAAACCTGGATGACACTTAATTATCTGCTTCTTAACCCTGAAAAAAACTTGAGGTTCATCGTACTGGGCCCTGGTCAATCTACGAGACGCTTTATCTGAGCAGATAGTCACACTGGACAACGTCAGTGTAGCCTCCAGCTCCACTGTAAGAAACCTTGGAGTCTTATTTGACCAAGAGCTCTCATTCAAAGCACACATAAATCAAGCCTGTAAAACAGCCTATTTCCATCTGCGTAATATAAGCCAAAATCAGAAAAATACT
The DNA here is from genome assembly GCA_015082035.1 of Chaenogobius annularis. NCBI lineage: Eukaryota > Metazoa > Chordata > Actinopteri > Gobiiformes > Gobiidae > Chaenogobius > Chaenogobius annularis. Next base: position 44,059 of record BJKM01000752.1, read on the forward strand.
TGCCTAAAAGCGATGCTGAAAAACTTGTCCATGCGTTTGTAACATCTCGATTAGACTACCTGTAACTCGCTGCTCGCAGCGTGCCCTAAAAAGCACCATAAAAAGCTTTCAAACTGGTTCAAAATGCAGCAGCAAGATTACTAACAGGAACTAAAAGAAGAGAGCACATTACGCCGGCCTGCTCGAGTCTCTTCACTGGCTCCCTGTCGAGTTTAGAATCAAATTCAAAATCCTCCTCCTGATTTACAAAGCCATAAAGGACCTGGCCCCATCATACCTCAAAGACGCTATAGTACCTTATCATCCAAGCAGAGCACTTCGCTCTCAAAATGCTGGACTTCTGGTGGTCCAAGAGTCTCTAAAAGCACAGTAGGAGGTAGAGCGTTTAGCTACCAAGCTCCTGTGTTGTGTAATCGGCTTCCTGTCCATGTTAAAGAGGCCGACACAGTTTCTGCATTCAAGACCAGGCTTAAAACGTTCCTCTTTGAAATTGCTTATGGTCAGGCCAGTTAGGAACAGAAATAAAAACCTATGTTCCCAGCTATGCTGCCCTAGGAGCAACTATACTGGGGGGAGTATGGTAGCTTGAGCACTATCCTTCTTTTTCCTACTACTTCTCTAATCAAACAATATTTAATATTTCAATTTCACTGGCAATTTGTTCATCGCTTTTCCTTCTTTTTCTTTACCACTTCCCCGACGGAGAGTGGAGCAGGCACATCGATGACCTGTGGATCCAGAAGCTCCTCAACTGCCTGGAGAAACGGTCGTCCTGGAGAAACGGTCTCTTCTCCATATGAACGGTTCTTCATCGGCCTCGAAGAATTGGTTCTCCTATTCCTGAGTGGGTCTAGCTCCACCATGTATCTGCAAATTGAGGCGCGTCCGCCTGTCCGTCCGAGGGAGTTGGATCTCTCCTTCACTGTGGAACTCCTACAGGTTTCTACTTTTTCCCAAAGAGGTTTGGTAGTTTTTCCTGGCCGAGAAGGAGGGTCTAAGGACAGGGGATTTTGGGACATCTGTCTAAGGACACAGGATGCTGGGACATTTCCAAGTCCCTATGAACATTGTTTATTCCGTTTTCCACTGTAGCCCTTCGAGGCAACTACTGTTGTGATTTTGGGCATTACAAAAATAAATTGAATTGAATTGAATTGGGTCCTTTCAGGCAATACGCCAATGTGGGATGAGATGTCATCATTTTCCAGACATGGTTATATTCTACAAGTGTTTGAACAGTCAAATAAGCAATGACTATGTATGTAATCACTTTTAAAGGGAACAGTATTATCTGAGATTGAATTTACACATTGGGATCTTTCTTACTTACCAGGTAAACCCAGCTTGTGAAGGTGTGACTTATTTTCACCGACTTCTGCTTTTACAATACACTTTGTGGGGTGGAAACTAAAGTTACTACCGTAATTTTTGGGCTATACAGCGCTCCTGAATAAAATCCGCGGCAACAAAATTTACAAAGAAAAAATAAATTGTACATATACGTACCGCACCTGTCAATAAACCGCAGGTTCCCACATTGTAACATGAGATACTTACACATAGAGTACATGGTAGTAATGCGCCGGTTGTCTTATAAACCGGGGGTCTCGCGGAGCATGCACAGTCCGCTGTGCCACAGATTAGATTAATTTCTCAGTGAATATGAGTGGGATTGTAATAAAAGACACAGCATTTTGAAGCTTCACAAACAGAAAATACATGACAATTGTCCCCTCTGTCCTTGATTACTCTGTGTGAGCTGATTTACCTGTGTAAACATCTGGTTCATGAGATATTTACACTAAAATAAGAATCAGAATCAGAAAGGGTTTATTGCCATTATCCGAGATAAGCCCAATGAGGGTGGTGTCGTCCGCAAACTTGATCAGTTTTACGGAGTCATGGCTGGAGGTGCAGCAGTTTGTGTACAGGGAGAAGACCAGAGGAGAAAGTACACAGCCCTGTGGAGCTCCTGTGCTGATAGTCCGAGTGTCTGAGACATTCTTCCCCAGCCGCACGCACTGCCTCTAATCTGTCAGGAAGTCAGTGATCCACCTGCAGGTGGAGACAGGCTTGGTGGAGAGCTTGTCCTGGATCAGAGCAGGGAGGATGGTGTTGAATGCACAGCTGAAGTCCACAAACAGGATCCTGGCGTAGGTTCCCGGGGAGTCCAGATGCTGCAGGATAAAGTGGAGTGCCAGGTTGATGGTGTCGTCTACCTGACCTGTTGGCTCTGTAGGTGAACAGTAGGGAGTCCAGCAGAGAGGTGAAAGACTTGATGTGGGGCAAGACCAGGCGTTCAAATGACTTCATGACTACAGACGTCAGTGCCACTGGCCTGTAGTCCTTAAGTCCAGTGATCCGGGGCTTCTTGGGGACAGGGACACTGATGGCAGACTTGAAGCAGGCTGGGACATGGCATGACCCCAAGGAGGTGTTAAAAATGTCTTTGAAGACGGGGGTTAACTCTCCTGGGCAGTGTCTTAGTGTGGCAGGAGAAACGCCGTCTGGTCCAGCAGTTTTTCGGGGGTTGGATTTCCGAAATAGCCTGTGAACATCCTGTTCCTGAACTGAGAGAGTGGTGGGGGAGGTGGGGGGGACAAGGTTTGGGTTGGCGGAGGTGTGCCACTGTGGGGGAGGGGGTGGTCACATCAAACCTGGATTACAAGCTGTTAAATTGCTCAACCTGTTTTCGATTGTCTGTAGAGGGGGGGCTCGGGGCTTATGATTGGTGAGAAGCCGGAGCCCCCTCCATACAGAGGTGGGGTTGTTGTCAGAGAACTGTTGCTTCAGACGCGTATTGTACTGTGATCTCGCTCGAGAAACCTCTTTGATATATCCATACTTCGCATCTTTGTAGCGCTCTTTGTCACCAGCCCTGTGCGCTGCCTCCTTCTGCTGCCTTAACTGCCTCAGTTTTGGAGTGAACCAGGGTTTGTCATTGATGAAAGTGACTTTGGTTTGTGTTGGTATGATGCTGTCCTCACAGAATCGAATGTATGACGTCACAGTGTCCGTGTAATCATCCAAACTATCTGTGGCAGCTCTGAAAACCTCTCAGTCTGTAATGTCCAAACACGCACGTAGCTCCTCCACTGCCTCATTGGCCCACTTCTTAGATTTCCTCACTGCAGGTTTGGAGAACTTCAGCCTCTGTCTGTACGTGGGGATCAGGTGAACCATGATGTAATCTGAAAAGCCGAGCGCACTGCGAGCCACGGCGCGAAAGGCGTTACTGACTGTTGTGTAACAATGATCAAACATGCTCTGCTCTCTGGTCGGGACTTTAATGAACTGTCTGTACTTTAGTAGTTCGTGGCCCTTGTTAAAATCACTTGGGATGATACACAAGGAGTCCGGAAAGGTCTGCTCCACACTCAGAATCTGGTGCACGTTTGTGCTCGGTGGAATGTAAACATCAGCCAGAATGAATGAGGCGAACTCACGTGGAGAGTAGAATGGTTTGCAGTTAATGAAGAGATATTCCAGATCAGGAGAGCAGTGCTTGGAGATCACAGTCACATCTGAAGACCAGGCGTTGTTGATGTCAAAATAGATTCCTCCGCCGCGTGTTTTCACCCAGAGAGATCCTTCTGGCGGTCCGACTGGAGAAGCTAAAAACCCTCTGCAAGGCACCGTCCGGGACCGGCTCACTGAGCCACATCTCCGTGAAGCACAAAACAGGAGATGAAGAAAAGTCTCTTTTTCGTCTCATCAGCAGCGCCAGTTCGTCCATTTTGTTGGAGAGCGAGCAAATGTTGGAGAGGAAAATTCCAGGTAAGGGCGTTTGAATGCCCCGTGTCCTGAGGTGCTCATCGATGTGCCTGCTCCACTCCCGTCGGGGAAGTGGGAGAAAAAGAAGCAATATAACCCATTGGCGCATAAAACTGGTTTGTGGCCCACTTATGGCACAGATGTGGCTCTCTGCCTGGCCTACATCTAGGCCAATTGTGGCCCACCTGTGACGCTGACGCCTGTAGTCATGAAGTCATTTAAACGTCTGGTCTTGCCCCACCTCAAGTCCTTCACCTCCTCCCTGCTGGACCCCCTGCAGTTCGCCTACAGAGCCAGGTCTGTAGCCAGGTCTGTAGACGACGCCATTAACCTGGCTGTTCACTTCATCCTGCAGCATCTGGACTCCCCGGGAACCTACTCCAGGATCCTGTTTGTGGACTTCAGCTCTACGTTCAACACCATCCTCCATGCATACAGGGAGTGGAATTTGCTGTTAGATTGCTCATTCACAATGGCTCAACTCCAAAGATGCTATTTGTGTCATTTAAAGGGGACATATTATGCTAAATGCATTTTAAAAGCCTATATTACAGGTTCTAATGTTTTTTCTAATGCTGACTTTGTTTTGTGGTTTAGTCCCTGTGGTAAATATTTATCACAGTTTTACATCAGTCAAGTTACAGCTTGTGCAAAAAAAACTGTCTCTGTGCATAGAACACACACGAACACATCTCTGTATAAACACCTTGGTCCTTTGGTGAAGTATTCTCGTGTTTTGTAAAGTTTTTAACATGTTGTTGAGACATCCACCACCATTCACGGTTAGAATAAACATCCTAACTGCCATTGACAGTTGACAAACACAAAATACACAGACTAGTGCTGAGCTGTACAACTGAATAGGCTTGTTTGAAAGGAAATACCACCGCGCGGATGTGATCGGTGTGGATCGGCAATAGAGATTCGGACTCAAATATGGTTGAGCCGAAAATTCGCTCCCCCGTTCACACCGATTGGAGCTGCGCATCTAAAACATGTCTCCTCCCTGTCTCCTCTCTGTCTCCTCCCTGTCTCCGATGTTGAACTATGTGCCATTTGTTATTTTTTCTTCATGTGGATAGGCCAAGTAATCACAGATATGATATTTGTTAATTTAATTATCTAATTATTATACTCATTATAACATCACGCAGAATTGTTTTCTTCAGGCAGACTTTCCCTTGATTCCCTTCCAATTTATTTATTTTTGCCACACCATTTGTAAAGAAAGCCTTCTTGATGCGCCAAACAGAGTCCTTCACATCTATGCCTCCATTGACACTGAGTAAGAAAAAATATGAAATGAAACAAAAAAAATATAGCAATAACCCATTCAGATCTGACACCAAAAGGACATAGTTTATGAATTTGACTAAATCAGGACTAAACCAGGTCATCCATTTTCTTCCACTGATGCGGGGCCGGGTCGTGGGGCCAACAGTCTAAGCAGGGACTCTCTAGACTTCCCCCACCCTAGACACTTCCTCCAGCTCCTCCGGGGTGATCCCGAGGCGTTCCCAGGCCAGCCTAGAGTCCAGCAGGAAGATGAAGCCCCCGACAACATAGCTTCTAGGATCATTTGAGAGCTCAAACCCTGTCACCATTTTAAGGTGGAAGTCTAAATCTTGAAAATGAGTTATGTATATATGTTATGTTATATTTGACCAAATCCAGGCCATATTTAACACATTCCATATGGAACATATTAGGCTGACCTCTGGTATATCCAAAGAAACCAATGATGGAAGGGCCACATCTTTGCCATATAGTGGCCCATATGCATTTTGCCAAATCTGGGGCATATTTCAAACATTGCATGTGGACCATATTAGGCTGACCTCAGGTTTACCCTGAGAAACCGATGATGGAAGTGCCACATCTTTGCCATAGAGAGGCCCATATGCATTTTGCCAAATCTGGGCCATATTTAACACTTTGTATGTGGACCAGATTAGGCTGACCTCTGGTTTACACAAAGAAACCAATCACGGAAGTGCCACCTCTTTGCCATATAGTGGCCCATATGTATTTTGGCCAGATGTGGGCCACATTAGATCTGGCTATCCATAAAACTAAATTCTTAAACCGGAAACTGCTATTCATAATCTTTCATAAAGAAATCAGCCAATACAAACAAACCATTCAACTTTCCTCTCACCCTGAAGCCAAAGTCAAAGAAATACTCAATATCTGGTCTGTATAAAACTGTGTAACTATCATCTGTCCTTTCTGGCATCACCACCTCCTCCTCTTTTTCTCCTCTTAATTTCTTTTCTTCTTTCAGTAGCCCCTAATATAAGGGTATTAAACCCTAGGTGATAGTTTTGTTCAGCTGCTGACTTATTAATAAAAAAATAGGATAAATAAAAAATAAAAAATAAACTTCACAACGGTCGAAAATCAACACTTCAAGCAGTTGCATCAAAAAACCAGCAGAGCGCGTACGGTACCGCACTATCACTGGAATAACGCATGGCAGCATAATTTCCTGAGCATGCATCACTTTAGGTTTAGCAAACAGACAAACTGACTTTTCGGACCGTTTTTCTAAACAGAACAAACGTATTTTGGCTGTAATGTGAGTGAATCCGACGTGCGAGACCTATTCTTCGTAAAAGACGACGTTTATGTCGCTCATAACCAAAACGAGAAGTTGCACAAGAAGATCCGCATCTGGAGGAGGAGAAAGACGGAAGAGGAAACGTAACGCAATGGAATGAACGCGAGTCGCTCTCTTGACAGCAGCAAAAACATTTCACCAGACTTTTTTTTTTAATATTATAAAGCTGTCTACAAATTGTTATGAGAACGCGACTTGTTGGAAGAAACATTTGTTTTAGCTAAATCGCTGAAAACGTCATCAAACTTTACAGAAAACTCGTGCTAAGTTTTGAATGCCTTGTTCTACTCTCTCCTCCGCGTTTTTTGAGCTGAAGCGTCCGTTGTTTGGTTAACGGTTCAAAGGGGAGATATTTGGGATTATTATTATTTTTACAGTCAGGTTAACACACCGTTGAATGGACGCCCACGTAAAGGAAGGACAGCTGTACGTGCAGCATCAGAAGTTTGGAAAGGTAAGGTTTTAAATCCTTGACTACGCGCTGAAACCTGCATGCTGCCACTTCAAAACGGAACGGCCAACTCATATTTTGTCAAACATGAATTCAGAAGTTGCAAAATTATGTTCTATTTATAGTGGCGTGGCTACTGAAGGGGGTAGTAGTAGGCCTAGTCCTCTTACTGGAGTCAACGCTTTGGTTCCTCTTCCCACTGTCTACTAGTGACAAAATGCTTATGTGACAATATTAAATGTAGGGCTACAACGACATGACTAGTCGACTATAAAAAATAATCATAGTCATATTTTGACAACTTATAGTTATCTGCAATATACCGTCTATAGACTGTATAGATATTTTACAACAGAGACCTTTAGTCACTTAAATATGTAATGTATTTAAAAAGTGTCAATGTACACTATTAAAAAAAAGACACGAAAAATGGATTATTAGACTTATAGTTGACTTCTAAATTTAATTATTTGGATATTTGCATTTCTTACACCAGTCCTTCAGATAGGCCCATTACTTTTTTTCATAATGTTTGTGTCTATGCTTTTAACTCAAGACGAGCTGAACATTTTTAAAATTATTGAGCCTTTTGTTTTCTTTATTTTCTTTATATATTATTTACAACAAATGTTTCCATTATGTATTTTGTACATCGCTTTGGGGCATCGGATAGTTTGTAAACGTGCTTTATAAATACACTTGACCTTAACCTTGACCTTCAGAAAGTCCAAAATGTGTACATTATTTAACCTTTTTTTGTCTGATAATTACATTAAATGTATTATAGAGGATTTCCATTAGGGTTCGGTTCAATATGTATTAAAAATAGCCTTATAGATGTGCAACAGGCTTGTACTTGTTGAACTGAATTATTATTATTATTCTTTTAAATCATAAAGTGTGGAAAAGTGGGGCCAGTAAAACTTTCCCCAATAGAAAAGGGCAGTACCATGTTCGTTTTGGGCGTTGACTCATCAATCAAACTCACGTTATTAGCGTAACTGACTAGAATATGCGTTTTGAGTACATAAAAACACCTCAGCCTACGTAAGATTCTGTTTTCTCCAGCATCGCAGATATTAGTGGTTTCTTAGCTGTAGCTTCCTATCAGCTAGCACAAAGTTTGTTGCCTCGAAACATCATAGAATAGTTTAATAGTCTAAATTATCCAAAGGAGTTGTGTCATGAATCAGTTTTTTGCATATTTGTCAAATCAAACTTTACAAGCAATCATATTTGTGACTAATGCTCTGCTTGTCTCCATGAGTTAAATGATCTGTCGGTGTCAGACCTTGTCACAATAAAGCTGCTTCTGTAAGAAAACACAGAGACCTTTATTGTATAAGTGTCACAGAAAGTGTTTAGTTGCTGTTAACGGAACTTCCACACTCCTACGGATCTAGTTTCAGGTTTTTTAGCATCTGCTGCGGAATTAGTCCTTTTTTTGGTCAAAGGGGAGAGACGCTGACGACGGGGAAAACGTGCCGGTGCGCTTGTGCGCCTCAGGAAATGCAACGCACGGAAGCCCTTACGTAGGATTTTCCTCTCTAACGTTCGCTCACTTTCCAACAAACTGGATGAATTGGCGCTGCTGAAG